>MQRK01218086.1:42954-53030 GCA_001938485.1 Girardia tigrina
GAAAATTTTGATTTACATGCTGGAAGGTATGAGTTATAAAATTTGCAGTCAATTTGCCTATCGTTTCCTGACAGCTTGAAAAAGATGAAAGCCAATCAAAGATTTTCAAGAATATTTAATTTTGTTTGATAATGCCAATAATTTTTATATTCCATAGAGTAAACGTAAATTTAATGAACCGGTATTTCCAGTGGGAAATCCTAAAAAATGTTACACGAGAGACAATCTCATTGAAAAAATCTCATGATCAAAGGGTTTCGTGATGCCTCTTAAGAACATTAATATGTTTTTCAATACTTTTATTAATATCAAAATTTGTTTGGTTAAATAAATATCTTTTCTAAACAAATTATTCGAAAAAATATTTACATTATTATTAAATATTCACATAATTTATAAATTTTACAATAATGTTTTAAATAATTAGCAATTAAAATTGCTATATTTTTAAGTTTATAATTACGTTTCAATAAATATTAAACAAATTTCCATAAAAATATTATTTCATTATTGTGGTACTCGAAAAATTTTAGAAAAAAATCGAAAAATCAAATATCGAACAACAAACAATTAGTTAAATAAACTAACAGAAATAAAATTGTGTATACGAATTTCAATGGAACAAATAAATGTTTTCTCTTTGTTGACCGTCTTCATGTTCGAAGGGATAATAACTCCGACCACACAGCGCGACAGCGTCCGCAATCGTTTGGATCACGTGACCATCGCCTAACACAATTCAGTGGACTCCCACGACCGCACCAACAACACGTCCGGGATGGGTGTCGACGAACCGAGCGAATCATGTACCTTTCCGGAGACGGAGCTGCGGTACGGGAAATCGCATTGAGCTGGATGAGCGACTGGTACTCAGTTGTGCACTGTCCGGTGTCGGTCAGATCTAATCAAATACTAATCGGCACGAGACCGGCTGATCTGTTCCGCCGAACGACAATTTCCCCCACTTTGAAGAGGTGCTGGCCTTCACAGCTCGATCCGAAGGCTAGCACTTCAATTATAAACGTTATTTCATGTTTCATCAGGATAGAAGCAGCACAATTAAAAAACAACATACTAAATGCAAAATACAATAAATAAGCTTGACTTCGCACATTGATTTATCAACTCAATATACGTACTTCTTTTCGTTTCTTTATCCAACATTCTTCTCAACATCCGCTGATGGATCATTCTGAATGAGAAAAAAAATCATTCTGAAAGAAAAAATGAAATTGCGAAACAATTAACTCTGATTAAAACTGAGTTGTGTAATGTAAGTGATGATTATTGTTTTCGTTTATATATAGTTGTAATTAAAGATAATCACTTTGGAAAGAGTGCCCCACAACTTATGACTCACCCTAATATATATATATATATATATATATATATATATACGTTGTTTTAATCATTATTTGTTTTGTCTGACAAATTAATAACATTTTTGAAAATAAAAATTTTGAAAATTTTGAAAATTTTGAAAATGTTTTTTCTCAAAATTTATATATATATTTGTTTATACATTTTGTTACATTAAAAGAGCCCATTGAAATATTCGTTTCAGTTAGCTCTTTTACACTACTGTCAGAAGCAAAAACTTATTCACGCCTCAAGAACACAACAATCACATAAACCCCAATTATTGGCACTAATAATTCGACCACAGTCGCACATTCATATTCAACTCAATTAAATTCACAATTACAGTATCAAACAGTATGACTCCATACAAATTCCATTACCATTCATATAAACAATTCAATTTCACAAACAAAACCCAATAGAAACACAATTAAACAAAACATCAAATCATATAAAGCAATTAAGTATCGATTTCAACGATTCTTACACATCACAACACCAGAAACATTCAACTTGCGCAAAGAATTCAGAACATATTAATCAACCATCAAGGGTAGGAGAGACAATGATTTTAAAAATGTATAAATAATATAAAAAATGAAAAATTTGAGGATAATCAGAGATAATAGAAAAATATAATTTAAACCTTTTTGTATATTATATTGTATATTTTGCACGATATATGTTATTTTTTGTTAATTTAATTTATTTTATTCTTCAAAAAAGAAAAACTGAGTAAATATTCTTCGATATTTGTTTTAGTTCAACATGTATTATTTCCTGTTTTACTATTTTTTATAACAAAAAAGAGTCGTAATTAATATAGAGAGTTCACATGTCTTATTTATTATCTGTTTATATTTTACATTTACTTTTATAATTACAGAATATATCTTATTATTTATATTTTCTAAATGTATAATTACAAAATGTTATGTATATATTCATACGTCATTATGTTACTGTTGCTATATCCAAAAACTAAAAATAATAATTTATTATGTATAACTAAATAAACATTTGAATGAATTAAAAAATATTTTACGTAATATGTTATATAACCTCCTTAAGTCATGAATTTTCAATATTTTCACTTGAAAAATATATATTATTTTGTCCATTATTTTGTCCAAAGATAATTATTGTAAAAACCAGTTACATACTATTTTAAAAGTACCATGGACGAAACCCAAGAATATTTCTACATAAGTAATATGTAATTTATATTTTAATTTGAATGTAGTTTTTGACACCATAATTTTTATCCACTTTGTCTTTATCACATTGCTGTAATGTTACTGAGACACTGATACTGATGACTTTTCCAAGAATACAAAGACATCAGATCCTTCTTTGTCGACATTATTCAATGAATTTTTAATATTTATGTTGATTGTTCTCAAATTCAAAACGAAAAAATACATAACGATATAATTTATAACATATATTATATCTATTTTACATCCTTCTTTGTGTCCATTCTGTGACACCATATTCAATGGAACTAAGAACCGATTTGGATTGACCAAACATTGTCAAAGCATTATAATAATTGAAACATTAATCACAAATAGTCTCATCGGATATTTTCATCATGCAAAAGGAAATTATCTGACTTTTTTCGATTACAACCACTTTTCACCTGTCGAATTCGGACTGTGTGTTCATTGTTATTATTTGGTGTGTGCGTTTGCAAAAGCAGCGTGTGTGTAAATTTGAAATTCTATGATTATGTGTGTGTGAGAAGTTGTTGCAACATCGATATTCGAGTTCATTTTATATAACAATTCACATATTTAAAACAAATTTTCCTGTTAATTTAATTATCTCGCAACAAATTAATCTAATAAATTCTTTTCGATTCAATTTTTTAAAATCCTGAAAATTTATTTCAAAAATTAATTAAAATTTATTTTCAAAATTTATTTAAAATTGCTTATTAAAAATATTTTTATTTATAAATAAATATTTAATATTTTATGGTTTTCTTAACATTTTTAATTTTAAGATATTTAATAGATACATTAAAAGATATTTTTTATTTTTAAATAGATATTTAATTTTTTATGCTTTTCTTTTTTTATATCATTTTTAATTTTAAAATATTGAATAAGCATATTAACATTAAGATATTTTACCCCTTTAAATTAAAAAAATAATAAATTATTCTGGCGAGATAAAAATTTAAATTAACCCCTCATAGTGTGTGTGTTTTTTTTAATTGAAAAATTAGAGCGAAGAGAACTTTTGTGTAAGAAATTGTTTTTTGTTATTAACACTAAATTTTTTATTAACTTTTAATTACATTAGTAATGAACTGAATATTGTTAGTGTACAATAGAAAATAATCGTATATATTGTTTTAAATGAATAAAAATAATTTAAAATAAATATTTGTTTTTAATAAATTGAAAAAGTTAAAAGTAAAATTATATTTATTATATAAATTAAGTAATAAAGAATTAAGTAGAAGGTAAATAATAAAGAAAAAAAAGTTGTTAAATTATAAATGATTAATAAATAAAATATATTAAATTATAAATAAAACCTAATAAAAATAAATCAAATAGTATAAATAGATTATTTCAAAGTTCAGATTTATATTTTTTGAAATGACTTTTAACAGCCAGCCAACATTTCACTATATTCATAGTAGTTCAACCTACTCATACATAGAACGTATATAAATTGAACCTAGTAGTAAAGTCGACAATAATATTTGAACTGAATAATCAAGAAAAATGCATCATCATCTATAACAGCTAATACATCAGAGCACCGGTATCCAACACAGTCGCCACTCGCCACAGGTCGCGAATAGGTTAAGTTATTGTGGCGAACGCGGAATATATATGTATGGCGAAAGTTTGATTTAATTCCTAACGGTGATGTACTATAAAATACGTTTTTTATTTAAAAATAAATCGAAATTCAATCATAATAGGTGATTTTACCATTCCCATTATGATTTCTCGTATGATTTTCCATATAGTTTGATGTGTGGTGAAATTTTTGTGAATTTGTTTTTTTAAAACAATCAACCTAAAAAAATGGATAATTTTTTTAAAAAGACTGATAATACTGATAATCCAGTTGGCCAAAAAGACGCCAGTAATTCAAATTCAACTGCAGTAGAGCAGAAAAAAATATTGGAAAAAAATCTGCCATAAATGATTACATAAGTGGGATTTGTAATTTGCTGTGAAGGAACCACACCAAAAAACCGTATGTATATTGTGTTATAAAGGTTTTAATGACCACAAAGTGGACAGCTTAAAAAAGCATTATCAACAAATGCACAGTGAGTTTGATAGAAAATTTCCTGTTGACAAGCAAATTAGAGTCGATGAAATAACACGGTTAAAATCAAACTTAAAAGGACAGCAAATATTTTTTCAACGGTTTTTAACAGTATCAATTGTTGCAACATTTAAAAAATTGTATATGTTTTTCTTTAGCATTGGACGAGTTATGTGATATCCGATTACAAAAAAAATGTAATTACAAAAGACATATATATTTATGAAGAAATGTTAACCATTCGAGGAATGAAGAACCGTACTAGAGGCATAGTATGTTTGAAACTTTTAAAAGTGTCGCTGAAAACTTTCAATTATATTTAACAAAATTAGTTTCTGTCGCGATAGATGGAACTCCAACGATGCTTGGGCAAAAATCTGGATTGTTCGGTATTTTAAAACAACGGACGCTTTGGCTGGTTCTTTTCACTGCATGATTCATGTGGAAAATTTTTGTGCTCAAATGTCTGGACCAGATTGTTTGAAAAATGTGATGGATACAGTTGTTAAAATTATTAATTATATTCGTAGTAGTGCAATGAACCATCGTCAGTTTCTGGAGCTATTGAAGGAAATTGAGGAAACTGAATTTAATGATCTTATGTTCTTTACAGACGATCGTTGGTTAAGTCATGGCAAGGTTTTGCAACGATTTTCTTCATTGTTAAATCCTATTCTGGATTTTCTTGAAGCAAAATAAATGCTTACAAAATTTTCTGTAATCGAAAAGAACGAATGGCAATGCGACTTAACTTTTCTTACCGACATAACATTACATATTAATGAGCTGGATTTAAAACTCCAGGGAAAAGGAAAGCTTACATATAAACTGGCACAGTATGTACGGAAATTCGTGTCTAAATTAAAACTTTTCGTGATACAGATGTAAAATCAAGATTTCACTCATTTCGTTAAAATTGAAAAAATATAGAGAAGATACTAATTTTAATTGTTTGCGCTATGTCGGGTGGTTGCAGAAACTGCAAAAAAAAATTTAAGAACAATGTATTTATGTTGAGAAATTCTGCTTTTCAACTAATGCAAGATCCTTTCAGTTTTGACATAGCCAATTCTGAGTAGTCTAAAGACGTCGCGAATTTGCTAAACTTGGATCGTCGTAATTTTGAAACAGATATGCTTCTGCTTCAAAGCCAGACCTGGAAACGATGAGTCTATTTTATTAAAATGGAACCACCTCTTATTTTTGGTATTCAACTCAGCTATTGCGAAGTTGTTGAGTATGTTTGGAACAACGTTGGTTTGCGAATCCACTTTTACTGCTGTAACATTCATTATGTCCAAATACCGATCCAATATCAGTGATGAAAATTTGAAGGTAGAACTAAGATGTGCAGTTAACGTGAGTTTTACTCCGGACTTCAAGAGCATGATGCAAGAAAAAAATTGTCAAACATCATATTAAAATTTTTGTTTGTAATTTTGTGTAATAACTAAAATAAAGTTAATCAAAAAAAGTGTTATGTAACATATTTTTTATAATTATTTTTAATGTGGCGAATCGAAAATTTTAAAAAAACCGATTGTAGCTAAAATCGAATTTCTGTTGGACACCGCTGCATCAGAGGAAATCGAATTAACTGAAAATAAAGTACAAAATATATAATTTATATATAAAATTTATACTAAAATTCCTTAAACGATGTTTTGTCACAAATGGTTATGATACTTAAACCGATATTAGAATTTATAATTACATGCAGATACAAGTTTTACGGTGATATGATGAATGTGTACATGAAAAATTGGATTTTGATAAAAAGGAAATTAAAAATCCATATGAAATAAATAAAAGCAATTAAAATTAAATTATCAATAAATACATTAAACCATAAAACATTGGAAGTGAAAAGAACTTCAAATTTGCATCTACATCTCGATTCAAGTTTAAGTATTACAAATGGTAAACAAAACGAAGAAACATCTAGAACAAACATGATTCAAATGAATCCCATCCAATGTTGGTATCCAAGTTTTGCATTCTTTAGTAAAAAATATTTAATCAAATACATGAAAGTTAGAACTGGGGAATCAATCCTCAAAAATCCCATTCATCAAATTTACTCGAATTATGGCCAAAGAAATTATCGAACCACAAGTCATGTCCTTTAAATTTATTTGAATATGAAAATTAAAAAAAAATCATTCGATTTGAGTTCAAAAAATTGATTATTGAGTTCAAATTGATCGATTTCAAAATTCACAAAAATAAAACTGATTCCATTTATACTTACTTATTACAACTAAGTTCAGCACAATAATCACTTAGTTATTTATGACTATATCTTTCAAATCTAATAAGATCCCCTTGAAGAGCATTGATGAAAAAGTCTCGTTTCATTAGTTTATAAAGAAAAATAGCGCTTTTAGGTCTAACAATATTCACTTTGTAACTCCACAAGTTTTTATATAAATTCCTTTTAAACGAAGCGATATCCCAAGAGGATTCCTCTGATAGACTCCGTTAATAGAAAGAACAAAATAACAGATTACATTTAAGCTTTTTTACCTTTTTAATAACTAAAACTATTATTGTTGTAATGGATTTCATGTTACTGATTTGTGACTGATTAATATTGTGATTGCGGGTGTGATTGTGACTCCTACAATATTTTCTCACATGCCATCAAATCATGGTAATTTTTATGGGATGCCGAACGCCCCTTCCTCCACCACATGGCAAAACTTGTCCGACCAGGTTGGATCACGAAAAAATGGAGTCACATTCTCGAATTTAACAGTGCGATACGTCCATTGACTTAGTAAATCAATATTTGACAAAAAAAGAAATTAAAATTTTTGTGAATAGTTTAAAATTGCTCAACTGTAAAAATTAGTAAAAAAATAATATCCCTCATGAGATACAATTCGTCTGAGATGCCTATCCTGTCTTTAAAACCATTTATTTGATTCTCAAACAAGGTATTAACATTGCATTTAGACTAAGTAATACGACTTAATACACGGCATCTAAAATTTATCATTAACATATTGTATTAAAAATAATGGAATCCATGATCCGAAAATAAGCTTTGCTAAGAATGAGTAAAATAAAATTATTTAGATGATTCATTTAATAAATGCATACAGAATGCATCAGCTATTTGAGAACGAAATATTTAATATAAGTGACTCAAACTTTAAATAATTATTTAAATTCTCAATCATCTAGATTACTAATATATTTAATAAATTAAGCTATATATTTAACAAGAAAGATGAAGTTATCGTTGGCTTAGCCGCTAATCACAAAGATTCGGGAATTGGAACCTTCTTAAATGTCTCAGATTCTTTATATTTAAAATTAGAAAAAAATAGAAATATATCTTTAATTGCCAAAAGTAAAAAAATATTTGTGACAATCTGAGCTAAACAGGAAAGTCTAATTTCTACAGAAGGTTCAAAGCATCATGGACGATAACCCCAAGAAGTAGATGGTGACTATTACCAATAAGCTCGATATATCAGAAACAGTCCCTTGGTTCATGAATAAATGAGATCAAATTTTTGTTATGAAAAGAGGATAGTTGATGTATAATAAAACATTGAAAAAACTGTGTGACTCGATTAAAGTGCCTTCCGAACTGTGAGGAATATTTTAAAATGTTTGAATGTGTGAATGTATGGATGCTGTATGTTGATTTGAGTATGTTGAACTTAGAATGATGATTCTCCACCCAGATGGAAATTGGTATTTTTTATATTTACAGTTATTGACTATTTGAACACAATTAAAATAATAATTTGATAAATTCATATTTTTTAAATTAATAATTAAGATTAAGTTGAAAATTTTTTTTAAAAAATATAAATTTAAAATAAAATAAAATTTTTATTATTTTGAATTTTTATAAAGAAATGATTAAAATTTTTATTTTTAATTAATATTTTCAGAAATTAAATATTTAAAAAAATTAGAATAATTGTTTGAATAATCATGAATAAAAATAGAAATTAAAAACCCAATTAAAGCGAAAAACCATTTAGGATTAACTCAAAATTCCGTAGCACTCAAGTGTCTGATCTTTAATAGCAAAATTATTTTATATTACAACTGTTATTATTTTTATTTATGATTTCGAGGAGTTACTTAATTTTCATTCGACTTATCAAAATGTTAAAAATTTCAAAACTTAAAAAATGTGTAATTTTTAAAATATTAATTTTTTAAAAGATCTTAAAATTAAATTTGGAAATAAATCTTCGTAAAAAATTTAAATAAATTGTAATTTCAAAAAAATAAATATTTTTAAAAAATAAAAATTTGTGAGTTTGAAAAATGTTTTCATGATTTAAGAATCAAAATTAACTTTTTTAATAGTTTACAATTAAATATTATTTTTAGATAAAATATTATTTTACATTAAAGTTTCCAAAATTAATCATGACTTAAAAATTAAAGATTATTTTACTTTAATCGTTTTAATTTCTAAATAAGTTCTAAATAGTTCAAATTAAACATTTTTTGAAATTTGATAAATGTATTAAAAAAATTATGATAAATCATAAAATATATTATAAAATATTTGTTAAAGATTATTTTATTTTAGTTTATTTATTTTTTTAGATTATTTTATTTTATCTTATTTAAGTATGGCATTTATTTTTGGATGTATAAAACACAGTTTTGTAAGAATAAATATTATATATTTTAAATTTTTTAAGAATTTTGAAATATTTTTCGCAAAATAAATTAGATTTTCTTTAATGGCGCAATATTAAAAAAATGTTTTATTTCATGATTTCTTTTTTTTAACTTTTAGAAATTTAGCGTTTATTTCTAAAGATAGTTCCATTAGTTATTTTGTGAAATAAAACAACTTGATGTAAATTTTCTTATTTTTCCATTAAGAATCTAAATTTAATTTCAAAAAAAAATTTGAATAAAAGATTTATTAAAAAATATTCATTTACTCTTTTATATAAGGTTAAAAGGGAAAGTATACGTTTCTTCAACAAGTACACTGAAAATATTTTTCAATTTATTTTTGATGCCCTCACAAAATTAATTATTTTTTACAAATGTCGAGCTTGAAAATATAAGTCACATTAATTTCGGTCCAGTACGTATTATTTTATATCAATAATTAAATGTTTCCAGAATATGCAGATTAATAGGAAACCTTGTGCTGAATCAAAATTAAATACATTTAGATATTCTAAAATCATAATAATACCGATTTACGACCAATAACAGAATTTTAAAAAAAATACTAAGCACTTTTCATAATGCACTCAAAAGGACAAAATAACTTCTCTGGGTCAGAAAAGACAATTTTAGTGTACCCTCAGTTTTCAATTATTCCAAGAAAATGACACCACGAACGAAGAAAAGTGCGGCTCAAATCATTGATTTTTTTTTATTTTAAAGAATTTTTAAAATCATTGATTTTTTTT
>MQRK01218093.1:12907-24568 GCA_001938485.1 Girardia tigrina
ATCTTAATGTTATATATATATATATATATATATATATATATATATAATGTTTAAATATTAACTTATAACATATTATTTGGATTTTTCTAACTGTACTTTATAATTAACTTTATTTTTATAATTCATTTGGTCTGAGAAAAATTAACTTTCGGAATTGATTACCATTTTGAAAATTTTACTTGATTTAATGCTTTTATTTTGGTTATTATACTTTTTAGAAATTATTTAAAATTTTTCCAGAAAATTAAATTTTAATTAAGATTTTAATCTCATAAATTTTTATTTGATTGCATTTTGTTTTACAGATAAAATGTTTCTCGTGAAAAATAATTTAAAGAATAATAAAAAAATTTAAAGTTAATTTAAAATCTCGAAATATTTTTTTAAACACTTAAAAGTTGGGCGACCTTTATTTATATTAAAATATTTTATTATATAATAAAAATAATTATTTTACATCACTATCACTTTTACTTTCAAACAACTTTTAGAGTCAAAAGCGGTAAAGTTAAAAGAAACAAATTAATTCTTTTTATTTATTTCAACAAAAATGTTTTATTCAAACATTTAAAATGTTTAATTAAGTAACAAATTTTAATTATTCTAAAAAAAATATTTTTACTTTTGAGTTGCGAATTGATAAAAAAATTCCGCTTTTTGTAATGTTAACACAATAACTGGTGCGTGATAACTGATAAAAATTGAGTCCCATTTAGAGTGGTGGTTGTTTGAATAAATTTCATAATAATATAATAATAGTATTTATTATTATTATTATTAATGTGTTTAAAATGTTGCATGTATGTAGGTTAAGTTTTTTCCCGACTGTTAGACTCATGAAAATGTTTCTTAAATTCGTGTGAGCGATTCCTGAAGATAAGGCTCGAAAAAATTTCAATCATCATATCATGTTCATGAAACTGTTGTTTCATTTATTAAAGACGTTACATACAGATCTTATTAATTGCTGAAATATAGCTCTTTAAAATTGTTGAACTGCCGTCTTTCTTAACTAATCTGAATGAAATGGTGTATCAACGGATGGAACACTACCTTGCTACCTTCGCTTTAACCACCAGAGCAGAAATAACCAGCATGGAAGCATATCTCCCTGCCCGTTCCTCAATAAGAAGAAAATTCAAGTTATTTAGTTGGTTGCAAAATCGAATATATTTATATATAATATATAATATATAATTTTGTAAATCTGAGAATATCACCACGATTCAAGTATTGTTCATAGACTTTTATATCAAATTTTCAATATGAATTATAAAAAATAAAGTTAAATATAAAGTTCAGTTAGTAAAAATGCAAATAATATGTTATGAGTGAATATTTAAACACTATATATGTAGGGGAGACTCGGCTTTCTCCGTGACACGGCTAAATTCGTGATAGCTTAAGTAAAACTAATGCAAAATGTAACACGGTAGTGACCTACTCTTTTATTAAAATATAATTCCTAAAATAAAATTAAATTGATTTTGTTAATTGATGAATTTAACAGTTAAGTTGTAATAGTTTATTTTGAATAAATATTTATTATTATTCTCTGGAATTTTTACAAAAAGTGGGGATATCCAAAGAAGAAAAATCCCCAACAAACACCAGTTCTTTAGACCATTTTTTGTTGCTTTATCTATTACAGTAAATTGTTCTACTAACAAAAAGAAACGCTGCTGTAAGTTTTTGATAATAACATAGTAAACACCCAAAATAGTGTATAATGTTTATTCATAATTTTGTTAATTCTTATTAAATCTTAAAGGGCGTGCCTTTTTGCTAATAACATATTTCTGTTATTGTAAAAATGTTTTGTTTTTTTATTATTTTGAAGTACAAAAGACAATGATAAAAAGACAATGAAAAGAAATGATAATTCCATAGAAATATGGAATATTTGAATTTAAAAAAAATTCAATTAAAATAAATCAATAGAATTATTGTCAGTTATTATTTGTCCCGAAGAATAAAAAAATTACTACAAACTGCAAATTATCCAACTGACTATTTTAATTGAAGATCCTAATTGAGACTGACTATTCATAACTGTTTGACATCCAGCTATCCGAATTGAAACTGACTATTTATAACTGTTTGACATCCGGCCGACTATTTAACTATTATTACAAATTATCCAACTGACCATTTATCACTGTTTGACATCCGGCTGATTATTTTTTTGACAGTGTGATCCCTACCCTAGTGTACGGTTATTTATTTATTTTTTTATTAATTGAAATTTGTTGAGGTATACTTTCGGTCATTTAGTTGTTTATAAAATATAAAATATTTAATAGCAATAAGTTAAGATATTTATTTATTAGTAATTTTTGGGCAATTATTTGTTAAAGCTCCCCCTTTGGCCTACATCTTTTATAGAACAAAGAGTGAGCTTTACACCTATGCTCTTATATAATATTCTAATATATATGTTTTAATTTTCTGTATAAAAATCAAAATTATCTCTTAATATCACGAAATTTGCCGAGTCTCCCCTATCATTAGTTACAATAATATTTTTATTCAGTATAGGCAGTTTAACTTCTTTTTCTAATTTAATAATCAATTCACTTATCATTATTTTAAAATAATCTTTGTTTAAATCAACTTAAATTTTAAAGTTTCGAAACATTTTTCTTTGTTCACATAACACAAATCAAAGCTAATCACATTTAAAACAACATTGTCTTTAAATTGGATTTGTTTAATGATAATTCTAATCAAATATGTAAAAAACCATTTGAAACTGTTATTTCGATACACAAACTCAAAACACGAAGTCAACAGTAAAAAAATAGTTCATTTGTTTCTCGTCACGTATACTGTTTACACAATTTCATACGAAAATTTCAAAATATCTGACTTGACAACAAATCAATTTGAACAATAATAATTACAATCGATGCAGTAAAACAAATATCCATTTTTATAATTAATTAATTTTTACCCTTTTTTTAAAAAAAACTCAATTTTGCTTTTTTTTAATTATTTAAATTATTTCAGAAAACGGAATAGTATTATTATTATAATTAAAAATTTATAATTATAATTAAAAATATTTATTTTTTACAGAAAATATCTTTAGTAATAATATTTTGGGTTATTAAAAATGCAATTATTATTTATAATTTATTTGAAACAAATTGTAATTATTATTAAATAATTTCAATTATTAGACCACAATCTTTGAAATACTAAATATCCTTAATAACAACAGTTAAATGAAAAACGCGAATAAAGTTTTGATAGTAAGGTCTCAAGAAAAGTCACACCATAAAAATCAGGATTATGTCACATGTTTAAAGTTGATGAATACGGTGTTTAGAAGTGTTTTTTTCTTGTTTCTCAAGAATTAGCTTGGAACTGCGTGCTAAATCAGATTAAATTTTAGAAGAATGTTTTCGATCTATATTTCGCAAATCACCTGAAAATCGAAAACGGCTCCTGTTTGTCATTTTGTTTTTACTAAAACACAAAGTTTTATGGGCACTCTAAACAACATTGATGTAACGTCTCCTCAGGTGATTGTCTAATACATACAACTTCAATATAAGAAGATAAATTTAAATAAAATATTTATATTATTTCAAATGAAAACGTAAAGTAATAACGTTTTTTACAAATTTTCTCTGATGAAACAAAAGTTAATAAAACCTAAATGAATTTAATTATTATATGGTACGATATAAAATATAATTTTTATTAAAATTACCACAAAATATTTAAATGATATATTTTAACATTATGTTTTTCAACGTTTTTATTTATAAAGACAGATATATTAATTTTTTTATTGAATATTAATCAAATTATTTAACAATAAATTAAGATTTATTAAGAAACAAAATCCGAACAATGTTTTCTTTTATACAAAGTGAAATACGAATCAAAGAGAAAAAAATATATAATTAATCTAATTTCCTATGAAAATAAATTTTTTTGTTCAATTTTCATTGCAATTTTATTATTCTCGGAATTGAATAGTAAAATAAATGTTAAAACAAAATCACACTTGAAAAAGATTAACATTCTGGAAATTAAAACAAAAAGAATAATATTATTAAATAAATTTAAGATTATTGCTATATTTATTAGTTTAATAAGGGAATTAAATCACGAAATGACCCAAATAATGCAAGCAAAATCTTACTTTATTTTTTAGAAGATCTTTCAGAAGGACACCGAAAAATTGATATTTTTGAGCGAATTTTTTAAACTGTTTTTATTTAAATTGTGCTTTTATTATATTAATAAATTACAAATAAAATCTGCTGATTTTATTACTCCTTTCTTTAATATATTTTTTAACTTTATTTTTGTAAATTAAGATTCTCTGTTAAGTGTTAAGTAAAGTATCCTTTATTTCTTTTAGAAACATGTTACGTCCTCAAATGTCTTATTAATTAATTATTCATCATTTTATTGTTTTTCGATTTTATAGTGACTTTAATAGTCAGCTTTATTAAAATATTTTTTTTGTTTTTTTAAATAAATTGTTAAATTCTGTAAAAATAGATTAACTATACAACCAAAATTGTCTTTTCTGATTCACTTGACAAAGTCAACTTCATTTTGAACTTGTTTTGTGATTTTAAAATTTTAAAATCATGAAAATGACAACAGGGAAAAAAGAGAACATGGAAAAAAAGTTCATACCAAAATAGACCAGGAAAATGAGACCACCATGTTCCCAAGTCTTTTTCTATATGGTAATGGTATGGTTTTGGTACATTTAATGTGTTTTCATTGTATAAGTTTAAGTGATGTAAATACTTATGAAAAGTGATATTTCCATTCAGATATTTTTTAAAATCACTTTTACAAATTATGTTACTCGATTTATGTCATTTAAAGCCACATACAATTTCACTTCTCTTTATTTCTAATTTTCAATATTTTGTAGTTATATTCAACTCTTTCTAAACTTGCAGCTTTTAATCATGTTGTTCCATCCGATCCCCCAGTTGTCCCAATGTCCAGATGGCGGTAGCAGATGCGCCCTTGAAGAGTTTGAATAAGAGCTCGGACTCATTGTACTGGGCCCATTGAAGACTATAATCTCTATTTGAGGAGACCATTGTCATCATTATTTCTTATTATTTTTACTGACAAATATATATGATCGAAATCAAAATTTCTTCAAGTAACAAATTATATTGACAAAACAAAAAAATATCGTTGGTATAAAAAACGACATCTACTTTTCAAATGCTCAACAATTCTCTTTCTCAAATATCAACAAATTTTGTTAATAATTTTAGCGATTGGACAAACAAATTAAATCTCGATGTACGATTTCAAGAAAAAATATTGAAAACTCTCGCAAAATTTTATATCAACTAATTCAACAATAATATGTATATATCTCATTCTAAAATTGATATCGAGTCACACAAAAAATGAATATTTCTTCACAAAAATCGAATCTAGTTAAATTTTAAAAATAAAATGACAAATTCGCAAAAAACAACAGTCGACAGACGTAAATGAACGTAAAAAGTGAGAGAAATATACAATTTCTCTCTAGCCAATACTCCCTCTAATTGGCCAGCCAATCAGAGTGAGTGTTTTATCAATCGAGTCAGTTAATTTTTGGTACATTTCCCCCTGAAATCAGCTCATACACACAGCCTCGGAACTCACATAGACACATCGGTCAATTTGATCGATGAAAATGATTGACTCGATGAGTCATGGATCTTCGGAAACCATGCCTCCACATTATAGCAATACACTAACTCTTGATTCACAGTATCGACGGCAGCATCTTTCACACAAACTCACACAAAAACAATTCCTTGCACAAACTTTCTTTTACCCAATCAATTACCGGTTTCGTTTGAGTCACACTGAACATAGACACGAGAAACTCTCTCGATGATTCATTACACTTATCGTAGATAATTTGAAATTGATCATAAAAACTATTCAAATTGTCTTCAAATATTTTATCTCTCTCGTCAATCACCGACCAACTCAACCGATTCAAATTTATGACAGTCGAGTCTTTATTGAACGTTTCGATTAATCTCATAGTTGTACAAATAACAATTTCCGATTTCACATTAATCGACTTCTTCTTGGAAAACAAAGACAATCGAATCTTCCTTTTGTCCAATTGGAGCTCTTCCAAGAGACACAAACATTCCTGGAATGTTTGCTTGGCTAGCTCAATTGTCTGGCTTAAACCAACCGTTCGCAGATAACAAACTGACCGATCACACTCGGTATCAGTATCGGTTGATTGGAGAATCGTGTGGATAATCGGTATAAAATGCGGCGATTTTTTCGGAACCAGTTGGAGAGATTGTAAATAAATTCAAGTTTTCCAGCATGACGGGGATCGCTTGCACTTGAACTGGAGTCGGAGATTTGTAGCCGAGTGTCGAGAAACAATTGAGAAACTCATTTGCCATTTCCTATTTTGTGATCAATTCTTGAAAGGAATTGGACAATTTTTACTCACTTCGTCTTTTGTGATCGATTTCTTTTCTTTTTTAGTGGTAATTATTTCATTTTTATTAACATCTGTTCAATCGACTAATAATTTATATGCAGCATATGAGTCCATTTTAATTTCGGCAAATTTGAATATTTTAACAAAAAATTAATAAAGAAACCAAGGTTTTTTTAAAAAAAAATTTATTGAATTGAAATTGTGATAATTTTTTAAGAGGACACATACATGCAGGTACAACCAATCATATTTACCTTTACCAAAACATACGCATTGACACAAAAAAAGACACGCTTGCACACACACCAGACAATTCGATTTTACAAACCTTATTGGTCAATTCAAATTAGAAACAAACAAAGAAGATCACATGATCTTCATTTAATCGATTTAAATCGTTTAATAATAATAATAATAATAATAATAATAATGAAATAAAAAGATCATAAATTAAATTATTTAAAATAATAAAAATTTGAATTTAAGTTACTTTGAAAACATCATTCAAACAAACAATGAGTTTATTTATTCATTATTTATATATTTATATTTATAATGATATTTTCCGACCTTCAATTTAAAAACAAATCAATAATTAACAAACCCTTGTATGATAGAAATATGATTATAAAACCCTATATATATAAAGAAACATGGTAAATGTGCAGATCATTAGGCATCCTTCCCTATTTATTAAAAATCGATGATTATTTAATTTTAGTGACAAACTTTAGGTCAAAATATCTTTTATAAATTGTTTTACATAACAAGTTGATTTAAAATCTTTTGAAGGGTTAACCTTCATACCCTTCCAATGTTGACAAAGTAAAAGGAATATTTTTTTCTAAAGAAATACATTGATGTTTAATTAAATTATCTAATTAATAAAAACACTATTTACCTTTTTGCATTTTCTTGAGCCAATAAGTTTACCTATAGGAAATAGTCAAAACAGTTTTCATTATTATCAATCGCATTAATTTTTAGTCCATTATCTACAGCAAAAAGGAAAAAAAGAATGAAACCCTTAGAAGTGAATATATGCAGACTTTAAAATTTTCTAACAATAAAATATTCCCTATAAGAAAATGAATAATTATTTTTCTTAGCTGGATAATTGCCTCTTTATTCGCGATTCTTTATCAATGGTAAATAGGTGACTATTTTAAAATAAAATTATTCTGATTAAATTTTGAAATTTATAAATTATATAATGAAATAATAAACAGAATTTGTTTTTTAACCAAAAGTTGAATAAGAAAATGAAATTAATACTGATAAAAACTGAAAAATAATGTTAATATTATTGTGAATTTAAGTTTGAAGATCCCTTATCTTTTCATCACATTTCACTTAGTCGCACTTCACTTGGCGACGAAACGAAATGTGACTAAATTAATGAGACAAAATGAATGTGCAATGTTTTTCCTTCCTAATCGGGTTTTCACAAATCGCGCAAAACCAAAAATAGTTTTAAGAAATTATTTCCTAAAAATAAAAAGATATAATAAGATATAATATAAAATGTTTCGGAATTTTGATTTGAAATCTTTATTGGAATTTATATTCAAGTGTCTCCCTTTCCTGTTCCAAAGACAGTCTCAAATCGTTTATATTGTTCGAAACCTTCAAAGACTAAAAAATCGTTATAAATGACAAAACCGCTAAATGGTTTCCCCTTGTATGCTGACGTGTATAATATATAAATATAATAATTAAATAATTTAATTAAAATAACTAAATAAAGAATTATTGTTAATAATTTAAATTTTAACCCAAACAAATGCTTCTTTATTTGATTGACCGATTTGTCGCAATCAGATTAAGTTAATTAATCCATTGGTCGACTTATAATTGATTAGCCAATCAGAGCACGTGATCTGTCATTTCATTAATCATTTTTCAAAGGATTCATGATTTATTGTTATGAAATTCAGCCAGAGATTGACGTTTTGAAAAGCTG
Source organism: Girardia tigrina (assembly GCA_001938485.1). Taxonomy (NCBI): domain Eukaryota; kingdom Metazoa; phylum Platyhelminthes; order Tricladida; family Dugesiidae; genus Girardia; species Girardia tigrina. The sequence continues at coordinate 21,334 of MQRK01218093.1, forward strand.
AAATATTTTGTGACTCATTATTTGTTTGAATAATTAAAAGTTTTTGCCACTGATTATTGGTTTGTCAAGGTTCAGAAAGTTTTTTATCACTAATTATTTTTTTAATCCAAAATTTTCTCGATTTCATTGATTTTTAAGGTGAATTTTATCAAATTATTGAAATTACTAAATTTCTTTTTATTATATATTTTTGATATCCGAAGATTAAATATTAAAAAAAATTGAGTCAGAAATTTTTGCGAATTGAAAAAAGTCAAACAAAAATGAACTCAGAATTATTTCAAAAGTGTGCATAGATAAATCATGACTTTGCTACCACAGGAAAGTATCTGGGGCAACCCGGAAATTAATTAAGTACTAATAACAAAAAAACGGAATATTAAACTAAATTCAAAACAGTAGTCTAGATTCAACTTATTCCATCTGATATATCCATTCTAAAAATGAGCAGCTTTACCTAACCTTTGAGATAATCTCAATTTATGCTTGGAAGACTTTTTATATCCTTTCATAAGTTTCAGGTTGAATTTTGTGATTTAAAATTTTCTGTTTAACATTACTGCCTTGTGATTAATTTTAACAATTATTCTTTTTACATTTTTTTATAATTTGTAAATAATATAAATTTCTAAATAAATAATTTATTTTACACTCATTTACAAAGGGTTCTTAAGTGTTTCATTGTAATAGGATTTGGTGAAAGTAAGGTGGTTAAATATAAGAGTTATTCATTGTAAGTTTCTTAATCTCTGAGATATATTCGACGTTCATAAAGATTGCACTAAAATCATCAAAATACAACAGTAATTAAATAAGAAAGGCTTGTTTTTATTAAATTAGAATGAACCCTGTTTCCTTTACAATATACAACCATCAAGTTTCAATCGTTATCAAAGAAGTATTCAAAACTCGTTTTTAATCAAAAAAATTGACAAATTATAAATGTTTTCAAATCATAAAAAATCAAACCCAAAAAATAACAATTCAATAATTTTAGTCACAATAATTTCAAACTCAAAATTTCTCTGTCAATCTTAATAGTTTTCAAAACAGTGAGATGTGACGTTTTTAATCACATAAAATATCTTCAAATAATTTATTTTTAATTCAAAAATTCTTGATCAAAATTTCAATCAATTATTACCGAGAAAATTCAAAAACTCAAAATTTCAGTCACATTACAATCGATAAGAATTCTAGACAAAAATTAATTCCAACCAATATTCAATCATATTCATAATATTCATTACTGAGTCGACAAAAATCAGTGCAAAATGTTCTAAAACGAAACAAAACGTTTATTCATTAATCGACAAAGAAAATCTGTGAACTCAAAATGCATTGAGTTTTCAACCAATGTGGCAAACTTCAAATATTCAATCGACAATAATTTTTAATTAGTGACGAAACAAAAAATAATTCAGTGACAAAAAAATCAATCAGGAAAATTGATTAGCTAACCAATCAGAGCGAACCAATCGGCATTCGATCACTTTCCAATCGAAACCGGCATATTTGGTCAATTCAATAATTACACTTTTTTTTGTTTGGGTTTTAAATTTGAATTATGATTATCCAAATAAAACATTTTTTAAATAAATTTTCCAAATACGTATAATATACTCCCTCCGTCCGGAAATATGGTATACATTTCAACAGAAATCGTAGATTATCGTGATTATAAAAATAAATTGGCAACTGTCATTACATTGTTATATTATATACTCATGACAATATAACCTGAAATATTTGACGTAAGCAATATCATTCTTAATTAAAAACTTAACGCTCAAACATCAGTGTTTCTTAAGACAAATAAAATTAATACCGCTGCAAGACGAGTACGGAAAATTCTGAGGGAAATTTGTTAAACTTAGAAAGAAGGGATTCCAAATATAAAAAAATTAACAAAGAACAACGTCAAGGTATATTAGAAAAATTATTACATCAGATGAAGGAGAATAAGCTAAAACACGGTGCAATCAATGAATTTGCTACTGTATTTAGAGTTTCCAGGTTGACCGTTAGTAGAATTTGGCATGCAGCACAAACTCAATACAGAGAAGGTAAAATATTTGCCGATGTTTCTTCAAAAAAGAAAGAAAGATGCGGAAAAAAACCTACAGACTATTCAATCAATTTAGCGAAAAGAAAGAATACACCATTAAATCGGTGAGGAACACTTCGTAGTCTTTCCTTCGCAATTGGTATTCCAAAATCAACTTTGATATATTCAAGTCGGGAAAGTATATCAAGAGAATATTTTCTACAGTTAAACCAACTTTAACAGATAAAAATAAATTTTTTTTCATTTTTTCGGAAATGTATACCATATTACCGGACGGAGGGAGTACATATTTCTATTTATATATCACAGTCAGCAATATAATTCAAGGTAATCGTCATTCAAAATGCTTCTGATCGAAACGAATTAATATTGAGTTTGAAGAAGGGCAAAAGTTAATTTAAATCATATTAATATTCAATTATAAAACGATATTATTTTTGTAATTCCGAAACAATTATTATTATTAATAATATAACATAAATTTTCTGAGGAACTTGCATCCTTATTTGAAGAATATCGACCTCATAGTCATTGTAATATATTTCGTGTTTATATTCCTCTAAAATCATTGATATGACGACAAATATAAAATTAACAAATTCTGTAAAACATATTTGTCAACAAATTTTCCTTTCAATTTAAGCAAGATGATGATAAATTACAAATTTCTAAAAACAATTCTTATCAAAAATCTTAAATGTTAATTTTTCGTATGTTTTTTTAATATAATAATCAATTTTTATTATGATTTTAGATAAAACTGGATATTAAAATCTAATAATTTATTAATAAATCGTGTTCATGAATTTGTCGAGATCTTAAATGACAGATATTATTGATTAAAGATGAAGAGAATGTTTCCACATCATAGATAAAACTTTTCAGTCTAATAAAACAATAAGATTGTATTTATTTTCTATTCTTTCAAAGCAAGTAATAAACTTTAAACATATTATAGAAAACATATTTGATATATAAATTCAGGTCTTGAGAGCCTAACACTTAATTCATATCCTCTTTACTTATTCTGATGTTACATTAAAGGCCTACATCAATCAAGTAGTAATCAAATCTTTAGTAACAGAACATACCCCTTTGATCAATCAGTCTTTTTAAGTTTATGCTTCTTCTTAATTAAAAACTTTTTAGCTGTTTTTAAAGAGAAAA
>MQRK01218095.1:10227-31158 GCA_001938485.1 Girardia tigrina
AACAATCGATCATTTCTATGCCCCACGTTTTTGGTTAGGTATAAAATTTCTCACATGTCTAGAAAAAAAATTATTTTCCTCTTTTTAGTGCATTGGTAATGCTTGAAAAACGTGGTTGTATTTATAAACAATTTTTTTTATTAATAATATTATTTAACTATTTTTAGTTATCATTTAGGAATTTTTTTTCAAAATTTTTTTTATCAAATTGTATTGTCATCGGAAACAAGCCTGTATAAAACTTCATTCATGAAAATAAACGAAAAGATTGCTATTTAATACAGTGTATAAATTTGTAGATAATCGTAAGTGGTTTTTTGCAAAAAAAATAGAAAAAAATGTTTTTTCAAATTTTTTTTATCAAATTGTATTGTCATCGGAAGCAAGCCTGTATAAAAAAATTCAGCTCAATTGGATGACTGAAAGTAGTCGAAAAATCAATCGCAAGATTTGTTCCAGACAGACAAACAGACAAGAAAGCAAGCTAATAAAAACGTGGTAAAAAACAAAAATTTTTATTGAAATTTTTTTTGAAATTATGTCTCCTCTTCATCTTTAGTTCGATTCCAAAAGAGGTTATTCAAATATGTCCACACCTAAGTATTGGTCCAATACTGACTGATTTGAACAGCAGAATCTTAATCTCTTTAAAAATCTTTATTGTGAAAGAATTCTTTAACTGTTTAATTTATGTGAAAATATGTTACAGTAATGTATGCCTTTCAAAGTTGAATAAATCATTGTTAATGAAGAATATGGATACCACAAAAAATAAGAGATAAAAACTCTTAATGTATGTCAAAAAATGAAGAGACAGTAATAAGTCTTGTTCGGCAAGCCATATCCATTCTCTTTTTGCTAAACGAAAAATACATTAATTATCAGACGTGTTAAATAAAATAAATATCTGCCTATATTTAAAAACTATGAAAGAATCGATTAGATAGGATATAACCAATCTCAAAGAAATGCCTTATAAATATCATCATAGAGAACGGGAAAAAACTCCAAATAGCACTAAAACAAGATTCCAGTCGCCTCTATCTCCATTTACCACACAAACTATTTTGTCCTCTACCATGAAAGTCTCTCGAAGGAAAACGTAAATAAAACTAATTCCATCCCCAATAAAGACACAAGTAAAAGATAAAATGGGGCATGTAAAAATGTATATATTTTCTCCCTTTGTAAAAATGAAAATTGTAAAAGAAAATTGATCCCTAATTATTTTAGTTTTTTTCCTTCCAGAACTTTAATTATTTTTTCCTTTTAATTAACATAATTTTCCAAATAGGTAGAATAATTATATTTTATACAAACCTTAACAATTAACTAAATCATTGAAAAGATTTTTGTATTTCTTTTATCTTCACTGGAATTTTTTAAACATAAATATTTTTTACTGGTTTAAAACTTTTAACAGTAACAAAAATCAATATTTTTTTTAATTTCTTGAAAAAAAATCTGTTACAAAAATAATAAATTAATTCATTTCTTGATCAAACAAAAGTATTGTTAAAATATTTTTGTTTCATTTGTACTTATAAATATATGTAAAATAAACCATTTTAGGGAAATAATGATTTCCCTTTCAGCCATACTTGATACACAATCCATTATTCTGTCCATTAATAGAATTAATTCCTTTTTCATTATTTTATTTATTTTATATCCATCAATAATTAGGAATACTTTACCAGATAAAATCATTTGTATTGTAAAATTGAATAGTTGAATTATTTTGAAATTTTTTTTGTTTTATTCAAATAATTAATTTCCCTGATATTTTTTACTTACATATAGGACTGTTTCAGTTTAATTAAAATATTAATGAGCGGTGATATGTATGTGTGAACACCACGCGTCCTACCGACGGATACCGGTAATTAGTATATGCGATCATGTTTACACCAATCGTCATTGGCCAGTGTACGACACGATAAACACTTTTTGTCATCTATTTTTTCTTCATAGAAAATTATTCTTTTTGTATACATAGGGTGTTATAAAAAACGTTTTTCAAAAACCATGTATCTATATTTTTTAACTATAGAACTATTGATTATTCTTTTAATGTCAATGATGAATCTTATATTAATAAGCTCCTCAGATTTGTGCATTTTATATATAACATAAATAAGTATTATTAATAACATCATTATTCCATATATAAAATATATTAGTATGCAAAACAGTAACTGAGAATTAAAATTGATTTTTTATATATTTCTGCAGTTTACAATTTTGAAAGTTTTGACAAGTCAATGGTCATATAATGGATGCAACAACTAAATATATCAATTTCTTCGTTGCCGTACTATCTCTGAAATCTTTCTCTGTGGTGAAAATTCATAGTCTGTTGCTAAATGCCTATGTAGATGGGAAAAGTTTTTGATGAATCTTGGACATTACAAAGGAGTACAAAAGAAATGAAGGTGAAGGAACAATAAGAAAGGACGGCTCAGGGAGACCATCAACGAAAACAATGGACGGTGAAACAGTTGCTTGATGCAAATAGTAATTTGTCCACTAGAGGAATTGCTACTATGTCATACCGCATGCAGCAGCTCAACGTTATACAGATTTCCTGCAGACAATCCGAAAAACCGTTAAAACATGATTTCTGCACTTTATTTACAATAATGTTTTTCCACATACCGCTGTCCTGACGCAGACCTTCTGTGAGCAAAATGGAATTACTCTTGCCAAACAACTACTCTAATTGCCTGACATGAATTTTTTAGATAGGTTCAAGTTCCGAAATCTGGAATTTTACAGGCGCGCAGTCCATTTTTCGAAGAAGGATGATGTGACGCTGTACTTCCAACTTTTCCTTCAGAATAGCTTGGCGAGATTCAAGCTAGCAAGGGAGCTGCAAGAAGTAATTGCCATTGATGAGAACCATGTACAACTCTGTGTTCGTTTAAAATTATATTTGTGTCTTTCTATTAGATTATACCATTTACCAGTATATATAGAACGATTATAAAAAACGATATTTTTATAACACCCTATACTTTTATGATAATAAGATTAGCAATGTAACTCTATTTCTGTCAGCTAGAATCGTAGAAAATATCAGAATGATTTAATTTCATGCATAAATTACAAAATGTTTACTTTTGCTGCTACATTCTTAAACATGTCATACATGTTTGTGTTTGATACTATAATGTACTTATTTTAATATTCAGAGTAAACAAATATGTAAATTCTGCTTAGATTAACCATTAACAGCCGTCGGCAACCTTTTTGCAAGTCTGAGCCAAATTTTACTATTTATTAAAAAAAATAAAATTCAGGAGCCTTAGTTTTGTAATTATTAAAAAAAATAATTTATCCTAGAATAAGTTTGTAGTGTAAAAAATAAAAAAATTTTCAGAAATGAATCGAATTTTATTATGAGAAATAACATTTTACATATAATATTTAATGTGATTTTTGCGTTTGAATGTCTTTTGAAAGCTGGTCTAGCTTTGGGTTGTAATTATATATTTTTAATTTAATTCAAAATTGTAGACTTTCATTACTCAATTTGTTTCTAAAAGAGTTTTTAATAAAGTTCATGCTCGAAAACAATTGCTCGCACAAGTATGTTGAACCAAATATAGTTAAAATGCTAAAAGCGAAGTTTTTAAACTCTCCGTAGCTCGCATGTAAACTAATTCACGTAAACTAGTCCAGAATATATATTTATCCATTCCTTACTGAATTCTCTACATTCGTTGTAGATTTTGCGCTTTTTGGCGACTGCATTTAAATGACCTTGTAATGAAGATGTTTCTTAAATTATTTTTTAACTACAAAATTATAAATTTTGGCATCACAATTAAACTTACGTGACAAATTTTCTAAATTAAACTATGTGCTTCAGTATTTATTAATGAAGAATTATTTGAACAAAATTAAATAATTGTTTTATTTTTCTATATGATTTGAACTTACTGGAGTAACAAAAACAATTTTAATTATTTTAAACAACTTCTTTCTTCTACAATGACTTTAAATTTCATTTAAGTTTCTTGCTAAGATAAAAACTATTTTCGGAAAAAAATACTGAACAAAAATTATATTTTTGTTGTTTCTTTTAAATTGATAACATGACCACTCAACAACATTTTATTAAAGTAGGTTTTTTTAACAAAATTCTTGAACATACTATATTTTTTACGCTATTATTTTTTAAATATATTAAACTATGCACAAATAATTTTCTACATAAAATTGAAAATTAATATTTTTTGTATAGAACAAAAAATATATTATGTGGAGCATATAAGTTGATTTCCGTTGTAAAATTTTACCTAGAGCCTTAAATTTATACATTTGAACCGCAGGTTGCCCATTGCTGACCTATAAGAATAAATCACAAAATAGGGTATCCTATGTTTTTTCGTCTTGTCATATGTATATAATATGATAGTGAAAACATGCAATCAATATAATTAACACAAAAAATCAAAAAGAAAAAGAAGAGTTTTTGGGATACTGAAATGTTAATAAATTTGTCACGAACAGTAAACTATTCAAATATGCAATGTATGTTTTCGATCCTGTTCAAGTATTGTTGTTATTTGTTTAAGAAATGTTGTTTAAGGTACCTATGTAACTGCTCAGAGGCGGAAGACCACTGACCCAGTAGGAGACCTATCGGGGGGCCCTTTAGGACTTTAGTTTGGGTGGACCCTCTAAAGAGCCTTAGGCTCAATACCATTGAAAGAGATGGGAGACCCACCTAAGATGTGTCCACTAAAAAAGTTCACAAGTTTTAAAACCATCATAACTTTTTAATTAGACCTTCAAATTGACGGAAATCTGAACTAGATCATAATAACACAATAACTATTTTATTATATCAAACTAGTAAGGCCATAAGAGTTAGCAATCATTATTCTTTGTCTAAAATTTGCAAATAATGTCCTAAAATATAAATAGTTAAACTGCTTTGCTTTAGTTTTGATTCTGTGAATCAACTGGTATTCAGAATTGGCAGTTCAACCCTTTTCATACACCTTCTCATTTAAATAAGCCCAAAACTTTTCAATTGGGCGTATTTGGGGAGCACAAGGTGGATTCGAATCTTTTTTGACAAATGGAATTTTGTTGTCCTCTAAGCACTTCAGACTTGCTTTGGCGTAGTGACAAGAAGCAAGATCTGGCCAGAAGATGAAGTGACCAGCTGGGTCTTTCTCATTCAGATAAGGAAGCAATCGCTTCGTTAAGCACTCGGAGATATAAATATCCGAATTAGAAGCTACAGATTTCCATTTCCTGATGTACAGGTTTGAAATGCCTCGTCTGGAAACAGTTGCCCAAGCCAAAACTTTTACTGTGAATTTCTCTTTAAATTTAAGGCGAATATTATCAGGTACATCACCGAACTTCTTTTGGTCCACATAATAACCCGATGTCATTGCTCCGGTGAGTGTAAAATACGACTCATCATCAAGTACAAAGTCGGTTTTGGTCTTTTCCACAACAATTTTAGCGAGATTTTGCAACTTGGCTTTCTGGCGAATAATCTGTGTCAGAGTAACCTTTGGGGCTTCTTTCATCTTTCGAAACACTATGTTATTAGTCTTGAGCATCTTATGCACGTAACACTTTGAAACATTCATTTCTCTACCTAACTTTCTCACACTTTGTCCAACAGTCAAAGTTGCACGCTGCAGAAGTCTCTTCCTTTTGTCTGACGTCATTTTAACAGGTTTCCTTCCACTTCCTACTTTTCTTTCAATACTGCCGGTCTTCTAATAACGTTATATTATTGCATATATACCTCTTCTAGAAAAATGAATGCCAGTAAACTTTGTCACAGTCTCACTCTTACTGTGCGTTTTGAAAAAAATGATTATATCTTCATGTCGTTTTGAAATCATTATAATTGTCTCTAAAATAAAACATATTAAATCAAAAATTTTAAATACCTGCTTTACTATTTCTAACCTATTAAAACAAATATTTAAATTCCAAATTTACGAAATTAAATAATATTATATTAAAAAGTTATAATGGTTTTAAAACTTGTGCACTTTTTTAGTGGACACACCTTATGTAAAAAAAAACGTTGCTGTATTTAGACTTTTGCACACAACTAAATATAAACGAGGTATCCAATAAATACCGAACCTAAAGCATAAAATGTAATAGCAAATTTTAGTTCTTTTTGTGTGATTTAATGAATTAATATATTTTAATTTCAGTATTTTTTTATTTCGTCAAACGCATTAAAATTTTATTGTGAGATTTTGAATTTTCGTCAGTGCGATGATTTTGAACGTCGAATATCGCAGCGTTATCAAGTTCTTTGTTACAAAAGATGATGTGTAATGAAATTTACGATCTTCTGCAGTCAACTTATTTACATGAGTCATCATCTCTGACAAGTGTTAAATATTGAGTCACAGTGTTTAAAAATTGTCACATCTCCGTTTTGATCAAGAAAAATCAGTCCGGTTACATAAAAGTTTTGACACAGTTGATGAAAAGTTGAAAACGATGGTTCAAAAAGAGCGTTGAATTACCAGGAATATGATCTCAACAAAGCTTAATGTCAGTGTTGGTACATCCCACGCAAAATTGAAATCCATGAGTATCAGAAAACTATGCTCCACATTTGTACCAGGCTTCTTAAGTGAAGAAATAATGCTAAACCGCTTGGGGTGACGTCAGAATAACTTTAACCTGTAGACCAGCATGGGAGACTTTCATAGAAAAATACTGTAGACATTTCTTTGTTCACAATTGAAGGTATTAGACTAATGCTTGTGGATCATACTCCGTACACCCAAAATATGGCACCGAGTTATTTTTACATCTTAAGAAACCTATAAAAGCATTTGATAGGCATTCAGTTTCGATACAAAAATGATTTGAAAGTTGCTGAGTAGAATTTCTTCGCCGCATGTCCTCAGAAATTTTAAAAACATATTTTCTGAGTTGATTTACCATCGTTTCTTTATTAAAGCGTACCTTTTACTGACGCTTTTACTTTCATTTGAAGAATGGGATTTCCATCTATCATCCGAGGTTGTTTTGCATCGGAGCATAAGTTCTCGAGTAAAGTCATTGGCTACTCTAAAAGCATACTTTTATGTTTCCACGAAAATGGATCTGTCCACCTGATACGAAAGAAGAATAGTTTCGTAGATTGTTGTCATGAATGTTTTTGAGTACTAAACCATCTTCCCTATATAAAATAATAATTTTAAATAATTTTTATTTGTGAAAAATACTTTTAAATATTTCGATTTATGATATCTATTGTATTTTTAAGAATATTACACCTTCCTATCAAAATGGATTATTTAAAGATTATATTCTATGACCATTAATGAACTTTGAATTTTAAATTTTGAAAGAATTCATTTTTTATAAATTACAAAGTAATAAAATAATTTTTAATTAAATAAATTTTCAAAAATTCATTTAGTAATATTTTCTTTAAATATTGAGTTTTTGAATGATCATTATTTTATCAATTCAAAAATAATGAGCAACGCAAAAGCAATATTGAGAGTTGTGACAATAATTCTGATTTTAAAAATTTTGAGTAAATAATTTTATTGCTTTTATCAATTTGGAAAGTTAGTTAATTTTCATTTTGCGAATCGAAATTTAAATAATTTTAAAAAAGTATAATTTTTAAAACATAAATTTGATATAAATTTTTTATGAAAATTTTAAATTAAATTTTGAAAAAAAATTTCCGAAATACAGTAAAGATTCACAAAATGCAACTTTTCACAAATTGCAACTTACACTAATTGCAACAAAAATAGTACACCTTATTCATTAAATGCAACTTTTTTTCAAAAAAAGTTGTTTTAATATTATATTTAGGAAAATATTAAACAAAAAGTAAATAGTTTAAATTTGAATTAAATTACTTAGAAAATTTAGATATCCATGAATAATAAAAAGAAATTATTCTTTTCTCAGAAATTAGATATACTAAATGATATAAAGGAAAATATTCCAGTAAAAGTAATATGTGCGAAATATAATGTATATAAAAGTACAATAACACGAATTAGAAACAATAGTGATAAAATATATGATTTTGCTAAGCAAACCATTGTTCTTGTGACAAAGTTTAAAAGAATAACAAAGGTGACAATGCATAACACTGAAAAAGCAGTATGTAATTGGTTCCTTAATGAGAGAATGAAACATAACACGGTATCTGACACCATGTTACAATTGAAAGCATTAGAATTCCATAAAGAATTAAATACCAACGTAGAATTAAAAATAAATAATCATTTTTAAAAAGTAAGAATTTTTGAGCTTTGAAATAATTTTTAATATTTTAATTGTTTTGAAATTCAAATGTTTAAATGATGTAGAATTGAATGTTTTATTAATATGAAATTTATATGGTTTTAAATTAAATATTTTTTTACAATAAATAAGATTAAATCCAAATTGATTTAAAAATTATTTTAATTTTGAGTTTAAAAAAATACAATAATTTTTCAAATTTAAAAATGCAAATTATTTAAAAAAGTAAATATAACTTAAAAAATAAATATCGTCGAATTGATCATTAAATTAATACAGAAATTAGAATTTTTGTTTGAATTTTTTTTATAATAAAATTTTTTACAATAGTGATAATTGTGAATTTAAATATTGATATAATAAACTATCAAACAACATTTATGTAAATAATTATTTTTAATGAGAAAATTTGCATAAATTACTGAATAATATAAAACTATGTAAAAAATTATTTATCAATATTTTACATCATCAGATTAATGTATTATTTCTAAAAAAACTGTCTGGCTACAGAAGAAAAGATATTACAAATGATAAAAAGTCACGCGCATCCTTTAAAAAGTATTTTTTTGTCATAGTTTGGTTCATTAATATTGTTGCTTTTTACTTAAAAAGTATTTAGAATATATTTTTTTTGATGTTTTTACTTATTATTATTATTACTGAATCCTTTATATTTATTTTGTTATTAGTATAAAATTTATTTGTTGTTAAAAAATATAATTTTTTTAATTCTTTGAACCCTGAGAAATTACATCAGCATTTAATTTTCATGTTTGTCTTTATCATTAATAAAGGTATGACATTAGGTGGCAATTTTTAAAAAGGAAGGATGCCAAGAGAATATTTTTATAAAAAGTAATAAAAGCAATTTTTAGTAAATAAAATAATCTTGAGTAAAGTGTCTGTTCGCAGAGTATCGCATTGAGCTCCGTTGCAGCATATCGTCATCTCAGTCGCCTACCTCTGTCTCAGAGAAATTATTAAGCAAGCACTTGCCTAACTCCTCACCTTAGTCACTAATAATTTGGTAATTCGGTGTCCGATATTTACTGTGAGATAACCCTGATGAACAATTTCATAGAGGTTATTCAAAATTAGGATTTAATTTAGGATTAAAAATCCATTTTTGGTGTGAGCATCAATCAAATCGTTAATGAATATGAGTCGCTTATTGTTTAACCATTTTACAAGAATTATCTGCAATAAACAATGATTAGATTTACGAAGAATGAATTCTTCAAATTGAACATGATTTTGATAGAACTTTTTTATTTAAGACTTTCTGGTTTTCACTACTGTCGATTTGCGGAAAATTACAATGATATTTGTAATATTTACATTTTTTCTGTTGCATTTCAAAATTGAACATAAATGATAAAAAAATGAGGAAGTACTAATAATTCTATATTTTCAACCTACACTTGACACGATATGCAAACACAAGATTCACACTCAATATTTTATTACCTTGACACGATAAAACTATCAAAATTACAGGATTTTTTGGAATTATTTTCTAAAACTGAATATTTTTTTACAAATTTATCGGTCACTCGACACCGGAATCGAAAAGAAGAAAACGCAATTAAACCAATTTTCGAACAGTATAAGAAAGTTTATTAGGATAAACATAGAAAACCAAAAAAATATTTTTGTCATTGTATAAAACAAAAGAAAGACAAATTTCCTGTTGTCATTTTACAGTTTATTAAATAAATATGAAATTTTATGTCTTTCAATTCATGAATATTTTATAAAAAGATTAATACGATCAACAATTGGTATGAACCTTTTTTTTCTTTACAGTTATTTATGTTCACATTGGAATTAAAAAAAAACTTTAAATTAAAATATACATATTTGAATATATATATATATTAAAAAAATTATGGCAACTTTTTGGTCATTAGGGCTTTGTTTAAATAATATTTTGAATTTGCGGTAACTTCGCACAGCTGTTGTGGTGTTAAATCTAAATGAAAAAGAAATAACGAATCTTCACAAATATGCATTTTAAATAAACTCAGTTTTCCGGAATACAAAGATTTAAACAAATGAATTAAATTGTTATTACAATTTTTTAAAATAAAAAATTGTCAATCTGTTCAAATTTGTCTCTTTATCAAAAACAATGGACATAGATACATTTGATGCGATAAATTATTTAACGACCTCAATGAAAATCGATGTTTTTTTAAAACTCTGTGAACATATAACCGTCAGCGATTTTATCAATTTCAATGACAAATCTGTTGATGAAAAGAAGAATACGTTTATTAAGAACATTTAGACAAGTCTCATTTGAATTTTTATTGCAATTACATTTAGAGTCATTACAGCTCTCAGAAGGTCTTTCATCGTTTGCCATCGTTCTAATTGGTTTTCCTATTTCTATTTTTAATTATGATTATTCGAACAATTTTCTAAGTTATTTTTTAAAATAATTAACCTCTAAAAAATATTAATTAAAAATATTAATTTTTACCATTTTTCTATAAATCCCAAAATAATAAAAATGACATCAAACTATTAAAAATGATTTAATTTAAATTTTACTAAAAATTATTAAACTTAATTTTAATTCTGGAATTAAAGATATGAACTTATAAAATGATTATTTCAATTATATTCGAATAGTCAATCACTTTAAATTTAATAAAAAAATACCAATTTCCATCTTGGTGGGAGAATCACCATTCTAAATTCAACATACTTAAATCAACATACAGCATCACTACATTTACACATTCAAACAATTTAAAATATTCCTCACAACGTTCAAATCAAATGGTCTATCATGGACATCAAAAAACGAACGTTGTATTTAAGGGACAGCGAAATCGCAAATCCAAACTCGTTTATGATTTCTCTTGGACTCCGCAATCGGCTATTGAAGGCCATTTTGGTGCTCTTGCAAACCACAAAACCGTCACTGTCATTGCTTGGAATTAACAAATCAAAAATGAATAATTCCAATTTGAGACTAATATACGTGAACATTTCCCACGTTTGACGACATGATGATCGTTCTGATTCAACAGAAATCAATGAAAAAGCGTTCGACTTAAACCATGAAAAATAAAGAAACCGCCGAAATAATTGTCGTAAGAAAACGGAAAAACCCAACAAAAAGTGCGGTTTTATTGGACGAGATGAAACGGAATTGCGCGGGAAAAGATCATGCGTTATAACACGGAGCATTATAGTGATTGTCACGTTAGACCGGGAATCGACTTCGGACATGAGAGAACCAAATTTGCTTTCATACCCAATTGTGTTTTAGATTTATTTGAGAAGTAATTAGAAATTTTATTAGTTAGAAACAATACTTTAATTGTAACACCTACCGGGGCCTGTTTTTCTAAAATTCGTTTAAAAATTCGTATGAAAGCAAATTTAGTTTATCAATATAAATGTCACAAGTGTGAATCCTTGTACATTGGAGAGACAAATCGTCACCTCCGTAATAGAATTTCAGAACATACCCAATCAAGTAGAAAAAGATCAATTTTGGACCACATAGTCAAATGTCATGGAACTCAAAGGAGGGTATTTGATAATGATTTTCGGGTTTTGATTAGTAACTTTGATCACAATTATGAAAGGACAATTACTGAAGCACTCTTGATAAATTTTCGTAAACCTAGTCTAAATGTGCAAAGTGATTCGTCCAATTATATTAGTGTATTTTGACGTAACACACTGTGACGTAATGGTCATCTTTCTATATAAACAATAACTTTCTAATTAAATACAGAACTGAAGATGCCACAAAAGTGGCGAAACATGTTTCCCAATACAAATTTAAAATTAAAATGGTGTTATTTTTGTTTAATGACTAAATTACCATTTGATTTAAAGAAATTATATATATATATTTAACTGATTATCTAGAACTGATAATGACATTTTTAACAATAATGCAAACAAAGGCCATTCTTGAATATTAAATCTATTCGCAATACACGTTTCATCATTTCGGCATCTTCAGTGCAATGATATAAAGTGATTAAATACTATTTATATAGTTGAAAAACTATTGCATCATACGTCTCAAAAACATGCTTTTTTTCTCCTTATTTTTTTAAAGTATTTTAAATGATATATACAAAACTTTAATATGATTAGATGAATCACCTTACACGTTTAAGCATGGTTTATGATGCTTTATTAACAATGCTTCGGCAATAATCCTTTCATAATTTGTGTCAAAGTGATTTAAAATCTCTTTAAAATGTTTATTATGATCCATAAGATTACTTTTACATCTTTTAATATGGCTAAATATCGAACTATTTCTACTCGATTGAGTATGTTCAGCAATTCTAGTACGGAGATGACGACTTGTCTCTCCAATGTACAAGGCTTCGCACTTGTGACATTTGAATTGATAAACGAAATATGCCTTAATACATAAAGGAGTTTTTGATTTGTTGGAAAAATAGTTCGGCCTTTATTAATTACAAAGATAACTCTCAATTTTCAGCCAATGTTTGTTGTTCTAAAAATTGTTTGAACTCTTTTGCTCTCTCTGAGTACGGTAATTTTAGATTGATAGTCATTTTATTATCAATGTCATTTTCGGAAGTTTGATTTATTATTTGATTTTAAATAAATGGATTCAACAGTATCTTTTATGATTTTATTTAAATAATTTTATTAAATCCCTTTTAGAAAGCCTATTATGAAGTTCATCAACTTCATTATCAAATATATCAAAGGTTGATGTTAAACCCCAGACTCTATGTACCAAACCTTTAATCATGTTCCTATTGTATTTTGGGTCAGAAAAACTGTTTGGACATCTGTACAAACCGGTATCAGTTGGTTTTCGATAACCAATTTAGCTTTTGTTTCTCAGGACTGTTTTTTTCTTTTCAGCTCCTTCAGGTGTAAAACTGTTCTGGTGCCTATAGCGATAGAAATTGCACATTCACATGTAACGATAATAATAAATACTTTAATGATAATAATAATAAATTATTATATTAATTGGTAGTGGAATATCATGAATTATTATTTTTATTATTATTATTATTAATCATAATAATAATCATTGATAACATAGTGGGTTGCGCAGTGGTGTGACTGCGACGGATTGGTTGCAATGGCGACTCTATTGGCAGAGGGGAAGAACAAAATAATATCTCACCTGGAAAGAGAGAAAATAAAATAGAGTCACTTTTTGATTTATAAGGTCATTAAATTCCGTGCCCTAATAGTAACGAAATGATTATAATGTCATCAAATTTAAATATTTTAATTAAAAGATATTTTTATAAGTTTAGAAAATTTTATAGTATAGCTTTTATAATATATTTCTATCTAGAAAGTTTATTATAATGGACTTTAAATTTAAATTCATTTTTTACAATTTCTTAAGATATTCTTATTTGTTTAGAGTTATTATAACGAAATGGTTAAAGTTATTAATTTTAATAAATATTTTTGGAAATTAAAAATAATAAATATTTGAGAAAGATTTTATATATAATTAGTCAAATAATCATTATTATAAAGACCGAAATAAAACCAAATAGAATGAGGTCAAACTGTATACGATCTTCCGAGAGTTGTGATGACTTTAAAGTGATACTAATAAAAGGGATAATAATAAATATCTCAACACTTTTAACAAATTAGAAATTTCATTCATAAGTACAATTTGAAAGCCCAAATATTAATTTACCCATACATTATTTATGTGATCAAAGTCTTGTTTTTTCGACCCGATTCACCCTGGCTTACTGTATTTGTTTTAAAAAAATACATGACTTAAAATTATTTTTGAATTAAAAAATTTCTAATAATAATTAAAACTAAAATTTTCTATTTATTTAAGTTTAATTACAAAAAGATTTGATGAAGTTTTTTGATAGGAATTAACTGATTATAATTTCAAACAGACTTTCTCATTAGTTTTTGAATCATAAAAGTATGTTTTGAGCGAAAAGTAATTATAAAAAAGTTTTTTTTAAAATATTTGCTCATAAAATGAATAAATTTTGTAAAACGGTGAGTAAGACTTATAAATAAACTTATGAAATATTTTATTTTATAAAATATTTTTATACTTTAGAAAATAAATTATATACATACTTTGATATATTCTGTTCTCAAGTATGAAATTTGTAGACATGATTACAATAAATTCAAATTGTTATATTTTCAAAAGAACTGAACATTTTGTTACTCAAGTTTTTTTATTGTTACATATCCTGAACATATCAATAAAATTAATTTAAATTATCGATAACTTGTTTTAATATTCAGTATTTAAAAAAAATGAAAGGACAGAAATTCGAACTATTATGAAGTACGTGTTTCTACGTGTAAACTCAGAATCAGAAGCCATGCAATATATCAAGAGTGTATTCGAATACGCAGTAGACGATTTCAAATTGATTCAGGAAATTTTAACCTCAATAATGAGTCTCGGTTAACCTCCAATAATGAGTTGGATCAATGACAAAAAGCTTATGATTTTTCGCTAAGGTTTGCTATCCCAAGGCAAACAATATTGAATTACTTACCTCAAATTGCTAAAGTGAAACAGTCTGATAAGTAGATTGCACATGAGTTTAAGAAAAGGCAGAAATAAAAGCATTTGAATGCTTGTTTCATGATACTCTCATGTTATTTATGTCATTACATTTTCAATCATTTCATCGCTTGTGATGAAAAGTGCATCTAATAAAATAATCTCAAACGTTCAGTATGCCAGATGGACACGAATGTGTAATGGTCTGTCGCTCGTGTAATACAATATTACTTCCTGAAACGTGGTTCGAAAATCACAACATATGTCTATATCAACCAATAGAAAGATATAATACGAAAATTCAAAGAAAAACAACAGCGTTTAATAAACAGGTCAAATTCCATCTTGCTCCACGACAATTTAAAATCAAATACAGCACTTAAGACGGTGACAAAGCTAGGGGAACTTAGGTTGGAACTTCTGTAGCATCCTCCATACCCACCAGACTTAGGCCAAGCTAACTACCATTTCTTTCTAAATTTAATAAACTTTTTAACAAAAAAAACAATTCGGAAGATCCCGTAAAAATGACATTCTGGGAATTATAAAGATTCTCGCAAACCAAATGTTTATTCAAATGGCCTCAACAAGCTACCGCTCAAATGGCAAAGGTTTTTCAATAATATGGGTGTATACTTTAATGAATGACATAAATATTTGTATTGGTAAATTATAATTGATGATTATCAATTAATATGGACTTGAGATTAACAAATTTCATACTTGACGATATAATATATGAGTTTATTTTATCATTTACTTATTTTGCATTAGAGAAATTTGCATTATCTACAAATTTTATTACTATTTTCTAATGAAATAGAAGTTGACATTGAAAAAAAAGTTTAAAAAATGAAATTAATCGCTTTCAAGGGCGTCTAAGTAATAAAAAACCATGGAATGCAAATAATAATTATTTGTAATTAAAAGATTAGAAAATAAGGAAATAAACATGCATAATATTTTTACACAAAGGTTTAATTTATATCATAGAACTAAAGAAATAAAGAAGTGAAATCTTTCTGATATTATAAATATTATTAATGTTTCGAAATTTAATTTAAAAATTATATTCAAATATTCCTCTTTCATGTCCCAAAAAAAGTCATCAATTCAAATTCAAATCTATTTTGTCCGTCCAAATGTTGAATTACATTTGCTGATTTATTTGTTGCTTTCTTGAATGCTTGTATATAAAAGAAATAAAAATAATAAAATAATTATATTAAAAATTAAAAAAAAATAATTTATCAATAATTCAAATAATTTGAATTATTATTATTATTATTATTGTATAACCAATAGGAGCAAATAGTCAATGGCCGCAGTTGGATGCGTCAGATCTAGTTCAATCTCCGAAGTCAAGCAACCAACGGTCGCGTTAGTACTTATATGGGTGACAGATAGATCAATCGTGGGACCATTGACTACAGCTCAGGTCAGTCAAGGTGTCTGCTACAGGTACCATGTAAACCTGTAATACCTGTCACATGGTCGAATAGTTGGCGACTAAACCGGCTGCATCACCCAGAGCAACATGGGTGAAGAGGTGTGTGGACTCTTAGCAGGATGAAAAACAAAACCGAGCATAGGGCGGATGAGTTTTAAAAATGTAAGATTAAAAAAATTTTAATTCCAAAAAATACATTAAAAATATATAAACTACTTATAATTTATAAATAGATATCTTTCAATTAATATTTTTTGGAAACTCCGAATTTTCCGTTTTTTCCCATTTTGGGATCTTAAATTGTTTTTTTCGATCAAATTTTCACATAATCATTTATTGTCATCGAGAATGAGTAAGTGTGCTAAGATGGGAGAAAATTGATTGAGTAAAAAGCCTTCAAAAACAGGTTTTTAATTTCCATGGATACATATGTATATAGAAATT
Source organism: Girardia tigrina (assembly GCA_001938485.1). Classification (NCBI taxonomy): domain Eukaryota; kingdom Metazoa; phylum Platyhelminthes; order Tricladida; family Dugesiidae; genus Girardia; species Girardia tigrina. The sequence goes on from MQRK01218095.1 coordinate 26,949, forward strand.
GAGCTAATAAAAGAAATGGAAAAATATATATTTCCTAAAGCTTGCACCATTTTTACAAAATTTAAATATAACAATTTTTGATAGCTCTAAACATATTATAAAAAGTATTAAAAAACAATAATACTAAAAAATAGTTTCGTATAATATACGTACAAAACCATTAATCTAATAATTGTCTAAATTACATTTTTGTAATAATAAATGGTTCTTTTTAGAAAATCAAAAAATAATCCTTTTGATATTCTTGATTTTTAATTAAAATTGATCAAAAATCGTTTTTTAATTTGACTTACGTACCAAAAATAGATTTTTAAAATTGAATTTCACTATCAATAAATGAAAAAACTGAATATATAAATAAAAGTACTTTATCCAAGTACTTTTAACTTCTACAGTGTACTTAAAGTCACGAACAATTAAATTCGTATGAAGTTTTAAATTTAAAATCTAACAAAGAAATTTCCAAAATATTAAAAAATATATTATAAATTAAAATATCAGAATTCTACGATTAGAATAAAATAAGTTAATATAACTTTTTATGGAAAACAAATCGAAATTTATTATAAAATAATTTAAATTAAAGTAGCCAATGAATTTTGATATAAAGACTTGTACAATTAAAATACAAATTTAATTAGTTTGGAATTAAATATTTTAAATAAAATTTTTAAAAAATATTATGATTTCAAAATTAATAAAATAATAAATTATGTATCTATATTCATAATTCATTATTTTTATATATAAATGGTGTGTGTTAGAAAAATGAAAAGCGTTCATCGGAATTTTTTTCAAAAAATATATTAAAAAAATATGTAATTTTGTTGTTATTAAATAAAATTTTTAAAAATATGTCAACTACAAATTATTACAAATCATCTTCAGGGATGAGGCTCATTTTCATCTTGGTGGCTTTGTTAATCGACAAAATTGCCGCATTTGGGGTTCAGAAAATGCAGAAGTGATTGTTGAGAAACAAATGCATCCACAAAGTGTCACTGTTTGATGCGGATTTTGAGTTGGAGGTATCATCAGACCATTCTTCTTCGAAAATTCAGCTGCTCAGACAATAACAGTTAATGGTACTCACTATCGCGACATGATAATCCAGTATTTTGTGCCAAAATTGCATGATATGGATTTTGTTTCAACAAGACGGTACCACATGCCATACAGCCCGAGAAACAATTCAATTACTGCATGAGTCATTTCCTTGTTGTGTAATTTCCCATTTCGGTAATCGCCCTGGCCGGAATTGGCTGCCCAGATCATGCATTTTAACGCCGTTGGATTTTTTTTTCTTTGGGTGTTTTGAAATCTAAAGTGTATGTCCACAGGCCCACGACCACACACGCATTGAAGGAGGAAATTGAGCGCTGTATCAACGAAATTCAGTCACATTTATGCCAAACAATCATGGAAAATTTCAACAAAAGAGTGCGTATGTGCCAGGAAAGTCGTGGAGGCCATTTACCCGATGTGCTATTGAACCCTATATTGTATACTATATAAATAAAAAAAAATTACAATTTTTAATTTTAACCTGTGTTTTCTGTCAAAATTACTTCTTACGTGAATTTTGGGACACCCTTTAGTTAAGATGAGCTAAAATAATGATTTACTATTTAAAATGGAAAAACTTTTTATAAAAATAAAGTTTTGCGAATTAATGAATCCGGATTTTAATCATGAACCCAACAGCAGGAAAATACAAAATATTAAACTAACCAAAAATAGAAAAAAATTTTGGAGGGTCAGAGTTTTGGCTATTGTATTATTTATGAGTGACAATTACTTTCTCTGATTCTTGGAATTTTATTTCCTGATAGTGACATTTTTTACAATGTATATTTGGGTTTTTACAATATGTATATTTTTTACAATATGTATATTTTTTACAATATGTATATTTGGGAACACGAATTTGCAATTGCTAAATGATCAAACCCCTTTATACTTGATAACGATGGAATATTAAGTAATATTCATTTTGTATGATAATATTTGAATATACTTTTTAGGTTTTCGAAAATCTTCGATTATTATTTATTTTCATTAATATTATTTTATTATTGTTTTGTTTTATTGTTTTAGAATTATTGTTTTATTTTAATTAATATTGCATGTTCATGTGATTGGACTTATGATACTATAGCAGTTAAATTATATATATATATATATATATATATATATATATGTGTGTGTGTGTGTATGTGTATGTATCAGTATAATATATGCTAAGCCCTTATTATATTTCTTCCATCGGTCAAACAGGATATCAATAATTAAAATAACTTAAATTCTAAATGAGATCACCTAAAACGTTTTTGGGTCATATTTACTTATACGTTATTCACAATTACTGCTTTAATCCTCAAAGTATCCTTCTACTTATTCTGAATAATCTTCAAGGATATTTAAGCTGTCACGATACTGAAACATTAGCGGAATTAATGAGAAATAAATTCCGAAAGACACTTTAATGGATAACTGTATCAATTTATAAATAAATTAATTAAAATTATAATGAATTTTTCTTATTATATCGTTTTTTAATATAATATTTCATTTCTCTTGCCCTTTTCAACAATATGTTTGAATACAATAATAATAATAATAATAATAATAATAATAATAATATTAATAATAATAATAAATATTAATAATAATAATGATTTTGTTGATAAACATTTATGTATATTTTATATGTACACAAAATGTTTTATTATTTCTTATATTTTAAAAATTTTATGATAATTAATTCTGATTTTTTTAATAATCATTCTTTTATATGTCGGATTTTTAACAAAGTCAACCAAGATAGAACATTCAATGTACATATTAAATATACATGAATGGGTTTTTAATACAATTATTATTATTATATTATTTTTATATAAAATTTTATATTTATTTTTTATAAATATTATATTTATATTTTATAAATAATATTAATATATAAATTTCATTAATTTAACATAAATTGTTCACATTTTGGTAACCGTTAAAATTATCAAAAAAGATTCACAAAAATAAATTGGAAAATTTTTTTATTAAAAAGAAATATTCAATTAGAAAAAATATTCAGAAGCATGAAAATAATGGCAAGGAAATTTCTGTCGAAAAAATATTCTTACAACTAAACCATATACCAGAAGCAAGAGCTGATAGTAATGTGGTTAGTTTAAACAATATTTAGAAAATAAAAAGCAAACATGATATTTGCTAATACAAACAAGTCAATTTACACAATGTAACAAAAAATTATCAATGTCGCAGTTATTTATATTTTTCATCATTTACGTACGTAATTGTGAATGCTAAATATGAATATGAAGTTTGCTTCTCTAAAGTAACAACAGTTCAAAAGTAATTGTAGTTAAAAGTATATAAATTATCAATCTACTCGTAATTATGAATATATAATGATCACGATATATGTACCACACATGTTACTGGTACTATGAGTCAATAGTTCGTCAGCAGTAATTGTCATTCACTCGTCAAATACAGGTTTACCATCACTGTTGAGAAATGAAGGATTAAGCACGACTTCCTCTTATATTGACTTGAGTCATTACGAACCAACCCCCAAACGTGATCACTCATTGGTCGAGATAATTTACATCTTGATCTAACTTAAGCAGAATTAATAAACTAAATAAAGTAATTAATTGGAAATTTTAGTAAAGTTAAAAATTTAAGAAAAATCAATTTAAATTTAATAATAAAAAATTAAAATTTTTAAGTGTGAATGATTCCGAGAAAAACACATTTTTTTGGTATGATGAAAAAAAATGTAAATATATATATTATTAGGTGTATAACTTAGTTTTTTGGAATTTTTGCAGAACAGACAAGTTTATTTATATGACATAATAAGTTTTATTCTAATCAAAATATTTTCCATCGTTAATTATGACTTTCGACCATCTTTCAGGCAAATTATGAATTCCATTGAAAAAAAAGTTTTGGTCTTTTGATGCGATCCATTGTTCCAGCCATTTTTTTATATGTTCCTGGTTTCAGAAGTGCTGATGCCGAAGAGCGCTTTGCATTGATCGGAACAGATGATAATCTGATGGGGCCACAATCTGGTGAATAGGCAGCATGCGGTAGAATTTCTCATTTAAGTGCTTCCAACGTGTTTTTTACTTGTTTTGCGACATGTGGCCGAGCATTGTCATGGAGCAAAATCACTGTGCGC
>MQRK01218102.1:3233-14496 GCA_001938485.1 Girardia tigrina
CGACCCAGAGTAGAAGAGGAGTTAAGTTAGAGAATAATATAAGTTGATAAATGGGTTGTGGCTGACCTGCAATAGTCACTGGGGGCTCAGAGTCTGCAAAAATGTTTTGAACAAAAGGGTCGTGACATTTTGGGGGCTCAGCCGGGATCGCGAGTTTCTCGCCCCTAAATAGTTCAGATTTCAATAATTAATAACGAGAAATAGTTAATTATGTAATAGAGTATGAATTATAGTAATAAAGTATAATAAAAAATAATCGTTAATGAACTTATAGAGAATGGAACAGAAACAGAAGCCAATAGCAGTGGTAAGACCGATGCCACGCGATCCGGTTATCGTCGAAATCGAAGAGCAAATTCGTGCTTTGGCCAAACTTATTCTGCAAAGAAAGGATGACCAACGCCGAATGGAAGAGCAGCTATTACGCTGGGAAACACGAAGTCTTGGACGAGCAATGGAACCCGACCTAAAAGCTTTAAATGAGCACATAGAAGGGAAACTAGAAGAATTCAAACTAAGAATTCAACAGTTGAACCCCAATGAATACCCTGACTTTTGGGGGTGTTATCGAGAGCTCTACAAGCTACAAAGCCAAGACGAAAGGCCGACTGAAAATTTATGGCATGGAGGATACGGCTATAGCCACGTATAGCTGACAATAAACTATTATTTTATTTCTGTTTTGTGAAATAAATATTTCAGTATTAAATGATTAATTCGTTTATAAAGTAGTTAGATAAAAAATAAGTTTAATATAATGTATCAATAGATGAATACGGAACCCAGAGACGCCCGACAACCACCGATTCAAGAACTGTTCGAAGAGGCCGATTGATTGAAGCACCGACTTCAAAGGTTAGAAAGCTGGCAACATGATCGAGAGCAACGGTACAACCAGTACAACAAACGAGTTAAAACGTTAGAGGCCGACAGAACATCAATAGGGAAAACACAAGTTTATCGAGAAATGAGAAGGAAGGCTCACGTTGGTATTCTGATCGCGCAGGACTCAATATTCCGAACCCAAAATGATACTTTAGTTTGTTTAAGCAAAATTAAGGACATATTAACTGCAGATCAAACCCAATTGACAGGGGGTGATGTTGATAAGACTTTTCTTTAATTCTGTTCAAATACATGTATATAATTGTAGCTTAACCCTTTAGCTGCGGCCCCCTATAAACGTCATATGCGGCCTATTTTTTTTGGGAATTTCGTGATGTAAAGTGAGACTCATGTCATGCATAAGTTCTCATATCTCTGGAAGTAGACGTCATAGAGACTTAATTTTTGTGTCTATTATAATAAATTCGGGGTCAAGGAATCTGATAAAAATAAATTTAGTCACGTGACCTTTAGGATTGACCTTAGATTGACCTTGGAAAAACTGGTTATTTCCAGCTGTACATGTCATGAGTCTCTACTTTCTCTGTGTATGTATAGGTCCTACAGACTTGATATCGGTGTCGTTTGTAACATTTGTAACAGGTAATTTATTTTTGCTTATTTGAACTCCTCGTCCTCGAAAATGTTACAATCGACACCAATATCAAGTCTGTATGATAATATAGAAGTAGTTAGAAAAAGTCATCAGCACTGCATACACCGACAATGGCCTATTTTCCCATGATCATTTCCAGGTCATCCATTGTTTCCATAGTGATTATACGGACTGAAACTAAATTCCGATAAGCGACATAAAATTGTTACGCACTGTATTGCAATATAAAGCATGACGAGAGCCTCTCGTCAGCCGCATATTGGTATTGATTTTAATGACGAGACCTTCTCGTCATCCGCAGCGAAAGGGTTAATCGTGATAAAATAGTTAATAATTTTGGTAAATGATACTCTATTTGTTATTCTAGCATGAATCTAGAAGAGAATCCTGCACAAACACCAAACAACACACCACGAGAAGAGATGTTCCGAGAAGTTGAAGCGTTACTCGAAGAGGCCAAACTTACAACCGCTGAGCACTACAAATGCGCAGAACATAGGAATCAACTAGTCAGGGATATACGCAAGATGAAGAATGTGGGACCAACCAGTATCCACACCCTACAATTATGGCAAGGCAAAGTTGAAAGAGCCAGGAAGAAGATAGACGAGCAACTGCAACGAGTCAAGCAACAAGCCAAAGCAATACAGGATTCGATAAATGTCGACAATCAGCGGTACGATGAGCTCAACCGTGAGTTACTCGCGAGTATAGAAAGGAATCCCGCACCCAAAAACTATGACTTGACAAATTATATATATCGTTGTTAGTATTTTAAATAATATAAATATGTATTCTTATAATTCTTAGACTAATAATCAGTTTATAATTATAAAAGGTAAAACGTTGTAATGATTATCAATGATTATAAATAGATATGGCACAAAATTCGAACCCACATGCACCAGGGCCGCTCCTGCAGGACTTGTACGATCGACACAACAGATTAGTCCATGAGTTGCAGGACAAATACGAGCGGCTGGGTGAACTGATGTTGACGCAGAACGGCTTTGATCGTTGGATAGAATTGGAAACCGGCGCGTATTAAGAAGACGACAAGACCCATATCCCCGAGCGCATTGGCAAGAGTACAACGATGTAATCCGACAAATAAGAAGGAAAAAGTGAGACTTGGCGAGATATACGGAGCAAATCCAGGCTCTGGTGACCGAACGAAGGCGTAGCCGCTATGCAGGACAAAACATACATTAACTCATTTTAACTGTCATACTTAAATATATGTCTTCGGTGTACATAGTTTTATAAAGCGTCTCGTAAATAGCACATACAAAAAATTGATAGCAGATATTTATTATAAAAAATGAATCGAGAATGGAGGCTTGCAAAATTGCGGAAAAACTTGCGGAAGGCTGAGAGCCAAAAGATGAATCGATTAATAAGGATGCATTTCCCGCTGATGGAATTAACGGAAGGTATAGAGGCCAGTGAAAGAGAGATAATGCAAAAGAAAATGGAAATACTGGTCATCAACGTCGATATCCAAATTGACCCAGAAGCATCGCAGCGAATTAAAGAGCAACAGGCAAACGATATCCAAATTCGGGAGGACCGAATCCGAGAATTGACGAAAAAGATAAACGAGGACGCCGGAAGAAGGGGAAAAATAATAAGCCGATACGTTATCGAAGCCTGTCAACACCGAGACCTCCGTATTCTCATCGGGAAACCAGTCGACGAAAATCGAATCGAATTTAAAGATAACCACGAACGCTATAGTGTGGGTGATATCACCACTAGTTACCGAAAATCACCGGGTGTTTAACTTAATAAATGTATTAATCTAATATCTTTGTTGATCGCATTAAAACATCGAATAATAATGAATATTGAGTATAATAATTTCAGATAGATGAATCTAGACGACATTAAAGCCAAACTACAAATTAGCCTCCGAGAAGCGGAAGAATCAAAACTGATGAGGGCCGCACGAACAATGGAAATACTACGAATTACCACTGCAACATTGGAGAATATGTGTTGGGAGATACACCTAAGACAGATTATGGCAGAAGATTTAGAAGAGGAAATACGACGAGATACTCGAACCTCGCCCCAAGAAAAACAGCGACAAACAACCGATCTGCAGACGTGTAAAGAACAAACTAATATACTGCGAGGTAAATGGTATGAGGCCGTGGAGGAACGAAAGAAATTGATACAAAAGTACGCGTATGAGTCGTTCCAAATCAAACAATTGGCAATACTCAATGGCAAAACGGTCGACGACAGACGAGTGAGACTAACTCTGGGGTTTGAAGATTTTGAATTCATCCACCCCGTACCAATAGACGTGTAGTAATTGACGACGTGTAATCTTGTTTTGTATTGAAAATTAGTGTAATAAATGTATTGAATGTTATTGTTGCGTTGAATATTGATAGATAGCGATGAATCTTAATCTAATAAGGAATTAATTCGAATATTTTACAGCAATAATGGAAGCCGCAAAGGAACAATTACAGAAATGCCTGCGAGAAGCAGAGGCCCAAAAACTACTACGAATAAAGGACCTGTCTCAACGTATGCAGCAAATGGCGAAGGACCTAAACTGGATCAATAAAGAAGTCGCTTTGAAGGGCTATGTCCGAGGAAAACGAGACGATTATCTAAGGATCAGATTAGACTTAACGTCGGAAATTCGAGAAGGTTTTTGAACCCGAACACGAGAATTAGAAGCTCAAATAAAAGATTTGGAACAGCAAAAACAAAGAAAAGAGGATGAAGAACGGAAAATGATCGAATGTTATGTGGACGAAGTCCGTAAACAAAGACACCTACAGGCAATCAACGGCGGAAAACGGGATGAAAGCGACATAGTATTTCCGCCAAGAATTCTAGAATGTCACGTAAGAAAGATAACGGCCAATGAACAGTAACTATGATAAATGCTTACGTTAAATGATAAATGTCTTAGTTTAGAAAAGTAAATGTATATCATATTATATAACTAATAAACGTGTATTAATAATTGTTGTGTTGTGATATTGATAAACAAAGTTTAATTCAGATAATGAGAATAAATCAGGAAACAATAAGGACGAAATTAGAACAAACGAGAGAATTCTTAATCATGCAGCTTCAGAGCCAGGAAGAAGTAAACCAGATATTACAAAGAATCCAGAGACGAATAGAACAAGCTAGCCGAAATACTAATGTATTATACAGTCGAAAAGAATTGCAGCAACTAAAAAGAGAGGAGAAAATGTACAGCAGATTAGTGGACGACTACGATAAAACAATAGAAGAATTAATGAGGTGGAGAAGATTGTATCGAAGAGAAGTCCGTGTATTTCGAGAAATAAACGATGCAAATGTGATATACGAGACTGAATTGTAATGAAATATACGTTGTACCTATCCCGAAGTTGGTTTTGATAAGATAAAAGGTAAAGAGCGAAACCGGTTGAAACATACCGATGACGAGCTGAAACATGCCGACGAAAACGGGTTGAAACATACCGACGAGAGCCCGACGAAGATTTAAGCCCAGGTTACTAACCTCACAGTGAAAATAAACAGAAATAAAAGATCGCCCCTCGTGAAAAGGCTGAGACGTAAAAGAGTAAGCGATGGGTTGAAACATACCGATATGTAGAATGAACTCCGATCGACGCAGTAGACACATCCGCGCCGCCCTCATGCAATGAGAGGTCGTTGATGAGGAGCTTTCTTCTTTCATTTTAATTTCTTTTATTTTGTTTTAGACGTTCCAGGCCACCTGAGGAATCGTCTCTCAAACGGATACTGTTAATCCGGAGGGTTGACGACAACAAAGGGGAGCATCTGAAATTGTTCGCGCACGAGAATGAATTTTTTTTTGGACCTCGAAGACACTCAATCTTCTAAAGGCCTGTGTCGAGCCCTGCTCGCTCAGGTACACCTACATCCTGACGAAATGAGGATGGAGTGGAACCAGGAAACATGCGGAAAGGACTGCGCACGAGAGTCGGTCACAGAGGCGGATTCAAGCCCTGAGATGACCATTAAACTTGACCGATAGTGCCCGGTGACTAGACACCGTGATCAAAAGGGCGTGAGAAAACACCCAGTGAACAAACCGGAGTGAGTCTCCGTTAACAACGGGCGCAATTTGTAGGGACCAGAGGAAACAGCCTCTCTAAAGATTGTTGCCGCCGATAGCTCGAGTCGGTAAGGACGTGCTTTTGAGCATTGCGGCAAGGTGAAGGTTAGTAGGTGAGGAGAAGACGATGTGATAATGATATTTAGCCGGCAAAGATAGAATTAATCCTCCCACCCAGAGATAAATGAACGATCCGTGAATCGAGACGAAAACGAAATAATCCGGTCCAAAATCGAAATGGTTGAAACAGACCGAAAACGGAATCAAAAGAAAGTAAATAAAAGGTTGAAATATGCGGACCGACGACAATGGAAAATGATGAAAATGGTTCACGATGAAAAGCCTGGAGCTGTTGAAGATAACATGAAATTATTCCCGGGAATATGAATAAACGATAACGAAAATTAACGGGCAAATAGAATGCGACGAACGCATGAGAAAATAGTAAACATTGGTAAATACGATTACGGTTAAAATATGATAGAATTGTAACGAGTAAATATTATGTGACGTACGCACAAAGAAAAAAGATAAATGGAATGAAACGATGAAAATAATTGACAAGCGACGAACGCAGAAAATAATAAGGCGACGAACACCAATAAACAACTTCGGATGAAAAAGGAATTGACGAAACAGCGACGAACGCAAAACGATTAAAACAAAAGGATTACAGATAAACGAGAAATGAAAACGGAAAAAAATAAAAATGCTAAAAATATTAATGAGATAAAATTAATGAGATTAAACGAGATTAAATTAACAAGGTAAATCGAGACGAAAAATGACAATGATGATATATTGACGAGAAATAAAAATACGTGGGCAGAGAAAACGAGTAAATTGAGAATAAACGAGATAATCAATAAATAAGGAAATAGAAAATAAGATAAAATGCAAGCGAAATATAAATGATCAGTTGCATGATGGAATTATGATAAATGATAAATTGAATAAGTAAAAGTATGATGATATAACGGTAATTATAATTTAGAATAATGAACGATCAACCAGGGACATCAAGCGCCATAAATCCTGAAGAAATAATACCGACAACAACTGCGAATGAAGAGGAACCCATAAACCGAATATTTAATCGCGACGAGAGAGAAATCCCTCAAACTACAACACTATGGCGAATGGAGAATGAGCTAGAAAGAATCACGGAAAAAATCGGAGTTTTAATAGATCTCCGAATGATCGAAGTAAGACACAAAAATAGCCTAAAACGAAACAGTCACCGATATGCAAAGGTGAGCGATACTTTCTACTACGAGGATATATCAGCAGAGATCCTTGAAGCGACAAACGATGTAATTAAGGAAATAACAACGAAAATCAGAAGGAAAAGGACGAAATTCAAGTTATTAGATCAAAGAATAATCGGATATAAAAAGGCCCTAGAAGCCGAGAATAAAGAAAATACACGACCGGAAGATTTAGAAGTAAACGACGAATGACAGTTATAAATGTTGTAAATAAAATTGTATTAGTAATAAAAGTATATAAATGTAGTTATCTTGACTTAAAGGTACTGAGAATAGAATTTTTCTAGTAAAATATTTGAATAAAGTCGAAAATTTTCGCGAAGGGCCATCGGGTTCAGATGGGCAACTTAATATCAGCGCACAATAAGTAATCTTAAAAAGGGGACAGTTATCGACAGCAGCTAAATATCGACAATAGTTAATGAGTAGCAGAGTCGTTAAGGTATAACTTTAAAGTATAATAGTTAAGGTATAAGTGTATATATTGATCAAAAAAAAAACCAAAATAAGATTTTATTGTTTATAATAATTATATATTTAACCCGCCGATAAAAAGCGGATCTTTATATTTCCATTTTAGATATAAACCCCGAGACGAGGACAGACGAGGACGACGACGACGGCGACGACACAACAATAACTGAGTAAAACGAATCAACCAAGAAACAACCGAGTAAACCGACGAGAGGACCCCGAAATCAATCTCGAAGGAACCGAACCCCTTGTAACTCTACGAAGGAGTCTTCGAATCGCCAACCAACAAACATCGTTAGACGATTTCGACGTATTAACGCCAGTAAAAGGCAAGCGATCAAGAGTATCATCGACACCCAGAAAACAGCTAATCCGTAAAACATTTGACGAATATCTCAGAGAACAAAGAGAAAAGTTACCCACAAATATTGAAACAGGTTCCGACACCGATTCACTAACAACTCGACAAATCCAGAGCGAATCCGAAGCAAGCGAAACAGAACATTATAACGAAACAGAAACAATAAACCCAGCTTATTCAGTAATAGAAAACCCTACAATTTACGGAAACAACCTCGACGAAACCGTAATACCAATGGATCAACCAGGAAACATACCACAAAACAATTTACCAAACGAACTACCCCAACCAATTAATTAACAGCATCAACCAGCAGCAAGACCCGAATATACAACACAATTCCCATGGGAGAAATTCAGTGGAAATCCTGAGAAATTAGAACTTTTCTTGAAGCAATATAAAGCGCACGCAACAGCTTGCAGGTGGACAAACGAGGATATGCACACTCGACTACCATTATACCTTGGTGGCACCGCAGTTAATCTATACATCGATAAATTATCCGAGACAGGGGAAAATGATGCACCGACAGGCCCAAAAACCTGGGAAGAAGATATCACGTTCCTACGAGAGAAATTCCCCTCAACAGCGACAGAAACCGACAAATTCGATGCACTAATAACCAGAAAGCAAGGTAGAAATGAAACTGTCCAGTAATATGTAACCGAACTGTTACAATTATCGAAAGGATTCGTGAGTACAACTGATAAGCTCATCCCTATGTTCATACGAGGATTGAGATATACACCTACGAGGAAATATTTAGGGTTACAGAAACCGGACACGTTGGAAAAAGCTGTACAAATGGCACAGGACCACATGAACGTTTACGAGGAGAAAGACGAAGAAGAGAACCAAATTTATGCAGTTGAAAAAATGACTTTACAAGAAGACCACGACCGGGAAATGCAACAAGCTCATATACCAAAAGGACAGGAATTAAATCGACCGATAAAAACCAAACCCAACATTTACAATAATTATCAAGGAGGAAACAATCAAGGACAATCTAATACGGGATATAATAACAACAACAGTAGTCGAGGACGAGGATACAACCAAGGAAATTACCGAGGAAGAGGACGAGGCTATTATCAGGCGAATCCAGAAAGACCAACGGAATCTACCAAAAAGGAAACAGAAGGGACAAATGCGAATTCACGGCCTGCGTACAAAGATGAATCAGGAGGACAAGCAAGGGTACGCTTCTCAGACAGCGAAACTCAACAAGAAACACGAACATACTTCAAGTGCAATCGACGAGGACATATATCTAGAAACTGTTATCGAAATATTGTTTGTGAACGATGTTCAAAGTTTGGTCATACGGGTGCATTATGCAGATCTAGCGGCTATAATCCCAATCTCGATCCGAATAGAAACCAATATCAAGACAATACCCAAACTTATCAGAAGATGACACCACAAGTAACAAGTCCTCCAACTGTGAAACCAAATCCAGGACCGACAGTTAATTTATTACAAGGAGAAATATACGATCCGTGTCAAAGAGCATGGGAACAGTTTGAGGGAGAAGTCGATCAAATTAGAAGAACACAAATACAAAAACGGATAGATCAAGGCGAAAACGTTCATCAAATATATACGATAATACAGGACGGTGAGGAAGATAACCACCTGCAATCATTATTCACTGAAAAAGAAGATATCAATAATCCCGTTCCTAAGGACGACGAAAACAATGAAGAAGAAACAGACAATTCAGACGGTGAATATTACGACATCGAAAATGGTTATGACTATCATGAGGAAATAAAAATAGAGGTATCTGACAGTGAGAGCGATAAAGAGGAAGACAGTGAATTACATTGTGGACCTGAGGAATCTTGGAAAACGATAGAGACAACCGAAATTGAGGAACAGCAAATAAATGCACTAATGACAAGTCAATCAAAAATACTCATGTTACCGGAAGAAACGGAAGAGAGAAGACGAGACCTAATAGAATTTCGAGACATCGGTATATTCATCGATTACGGTTCAGAAATACGAGGTCAGTTACAAGAATTTACCAAACATTATTGGAAAATACCGCAACATCTAATTACAGAATATGTAGTCAAAATTCGTATGATATTACATAATAGACCAGCAAGAAAAGCACTTGCAGGACCATCTTCAGCGTTAATACGTAGACATCGCGCAGTGTGTAAAGTACATGAACCACTATCGGCTTACAAAATATACGTCATTGCACGCGACCAACCGCAAATCGCACCACAAGTGATAAAAGTGACGTCATTCGACGTACGAAGCCTGAGAAGACAGATCAAAGAGATGTTTGGTGACGACTATAAACTATTTTTACGGGGTAGAAGATCGTGTAGACCAAGAGGACGACGTATAATTTACTTACCAGAAGAAGACGTATGGCCGAATTACTCGAACGTGGTAGAAGCCGAAAAATTCCCAAAGAAGGAAGAACACCAGTCATCACGCCGTAGTAAACCAGATTACGAATCAAACTTAATGCACGGATGCGAAAAAGGGATGCATAACAAAGAAGAAGAAGAGCAATTAATTCATAAACTAGTGGAGGATGTGCGGACAATCTATGAAAAAGCAAGACGGTATATGCAAGGAGATGTGGTTATTCCACCCTCTCCATTACTAACCGAGGCAAAAGCGGAATTACGAACAATAGCACAAAATATACTCGATAACTACGACGAACTGACCGACCCCGAATCGGGTATAGATATCCAGCATTATGCAACGAAGCCAATGACAAAAATCATAGATATGTTAAACAGTGTATATATGCACCAAGAATGGAAAGATGAGAAGCCGTTGTAACAGTTGAATCAAAAATATTTCGCGGAAACCCAGAGGAAGAACTCACTAATACTTGTGAACTACAGTGACAATCAACGATGTGGTAATTTCTATCATCCGTGTCGAGCAAAGGTTCGAGCCGGAACAACGATTCGAGAAATCAAGGCATACCTCTATAACGATTTCAAAACAGGTAAAACAATGTTCTATGGAATCCGACAACTACCAGACGACAATTCTGAATTAGTATCCAATGGAGAGTAAGTACACGAATCAGACAAAGATTCACGATGGACAAAAGGAGTCCCCGACTAGTTGCCATAGGTTGTGAGCCAGGAGATATTGCCAGTTATGTTACTTATAATAAATACGAAGTCATAAAGAAATTGAAATCCGTGTATAAAAGATACTTTCAAGATGGCCGAATGAGGAAAGATACGATAACCAGTGTCAATTATTTTCTGCCAATCTGTCTGAGAACCATTGAAGCTCTCGGAAGTCGGGTAGACTACAGTGATGGCGACTTCATGACGATAATGGGAATAGTGAGGCAACTATACCTACGATTAGCACCTGGACCATACAGAGTCAAGCAAATAAAGCGAATGATGAAGAATTACATCAGTTATCAACAACACCAACGGAGGAAATTGGATGAGAGAACCAGTAAAAAGATACAATATCGGTTTCTAGTACAAGACGGACCAAAGACTGATGAAATAATAATAATGGGAGACTTTCCAGCAATGGAGCAAATATAT
>MQRK01218105.1:6856-22443 GCA_001938485.1 Girardia tigrina
TATATATGAAATTATCAAAGGTTTAGATACAACTTCTTTCATGTATTATAAATTATTGCCGTTTGTAATTGATGTTTACAGTTCTAATACTGTGTTTGTATATTTATATCTCGCTATCAAATACTTTATATACACGCATTGTAATTGCTTTATCTAATGCCTTTTGGAATCTTAAATCAAACTTCAAATTGCCTGTTAGTGAAATTCGTATTTGATCAACATCAAAATCAGGTTCCAAGATAAATATAAAGTCCGGATACTTTGTTTTGAAATAGTCAATAGTGATGCCATTATTTTTATTCACGAGTAAGATGTTCAATATCATGCACTTGTAGTATGCTTCAGTACAATCATTCTTTTCAAAGTCAATTTTATATGAATCTCTACAGTCACATCCACGAGATAGGGTTAGGAAGCTAATGTTGCAGTTGTCAAATGCTGAGCAATATGAGGCGTAATCTCCACTAACTTTGCTACTATCTTGAAATGTTACCAATACAAATTTTGGTTTACGCTCATCATTGAACAGCTTGTCCTTGTATTCACCATATGATCTTTTGAGAATTGGAAACTGAACAATCCTTGCTTTTCGTATGGGATATGTAGCTGTACGATTGTCCTATTAATAACATCGTATTAATAACCTGGTTCTCTCAATATATATCTGATGTTTGATCTCTGTTTCAGTACCATTCTTTTCATGTTGAAAGATAACTTTACTATCATTTCGATTAATCTTGATTGTTATATGGACATTTGGTATAAGATATTTGTTTGCTCAAAAAATTCCATATTTAGCGGTCCACATAATATCATATAAGCTGATTTCTGCAACCATTTGGTTCTTTCAGTTGCCTCATCATACCCCATGGACTTGAGAAACGTCTTTTTCGTATATTTACTTAAATTTAATGTAGTCTCAATGATAGCATTTTGATAATAACTATCATTAGTGTCCTCAATCTTGGTATTATTGAGAAACAAGGTTTTATCTTTGAATAAGCAATGGAAGAGGTAATTGCTCGGTGTTAATTGTCCAATTTCAAAAGTAATGTCTAATGTATTTCTCTTCACTACTGAGAATATTAAAATTTTATATGAGATTTATTATACCTGAGGTGTTGGCTCCCGGGTCGAGCAATGGTGGCCAGTATCTTTTTATTGCGCGGGAAGTTGTCAAGTGAGGAAATCGATCGGTCAGTTAAAAGAGCCCCATGGCCACTGGTTGGCGGGTTGATTTATGTCGCATTACCGTCACATTTCTCTAGATCTATGGCAGTCGGTGCCACTCGGAATGGCGATTAGTGAAACCGGCTTGTCGGTCGGTGATCCGAAAGTACGGCCGGTAGGATTGCGTAGATTTTTATTGAACCCCTACTGTAACGGCTGCCGTTTGCCGAAGCTCTTGACTCACGAATAAAGGTTAACAGTACAGGAAAACGATAAATTTTCGTTCAAAATGTATTAATATAAATTATTGACATTCGAAATTGTGAATATTTAAACATGTGTTTATTTTTTAAATTAGTTTTTCAATTAATTTTTTAATCGTTTTTTATCAGTGTCATCCCAATACCCACTAATACTATCAATGGGGCAAATATCTTCAAAAGCATATGATACTATAACAATTTATGGTGAAGCTGGGCTAAATATTCAATTCAGATTTATTTACACGTCCCCAACAGGTGACTTACGCGAGGCTGTTTTAATAATGGATCAAGGTGGTGGGGGAAGGAAAAGGAACGATTTGAATACAAAAAAATGAAACGTATGAAAAAGATATTCTCATAATGAGTATTATAAGAATATCTTTTTCATACGTTTCATTTTTTTTGTATTCAAATCGTTCCTTTTCCTTCCCCCACCACCTTGATCCATTATTAAAACAGCTTCATGTAAGTCACCTGTAGGGGACGTGTAAATAAAGACAATTTATTTTATTAGCTTTTATCTATTGTAAATAAAGACAATTTATTTTTACCTTTATTATTTCTGGCATTCTTAAAAACGCCGCATCAATATGATCAAGTTATCTCCATATCTTTTCCTAACAATGATCGGCAATGATTTCAAAACTCCACTTTCCAATGGGAAAATTATTCAAATTGGTTTTAACTTGAATTTCATATTCGTTATTAAATAATCACAATTAATCGATAAATTTTTTTTAAACTTGTGGCGTATTTTGAGACTCACCGAAAATCTGAATTAATTAAGGACAATTGTAGGTTCCATCATAAAGATGTTCTGAGTATGCCTAGCAAAAATATGATTTGTTTCAAATTTCTTCCGCCTTATTCACCTCAACTAAATTCTAAAGAAGAATTTTTCTCTTCTATAAAAGCCAATTTTGAATCTGCAAGGCTATCACCAAGGACATCAAATTATGTAAAGAATCTAATAATACAAGTTTTGAATGAAAGAAGCTGATCACTTTATCCATTTTATGACAGAATGCGAACTTTTATTCTCTTGTGTATCTCATCAAATCCATTTATTTAATAAATTAGCTAAGTATTTATTTGTTGTATAACATAGTATAGTATATTATTTATTACTATTCATAATACCTTTGTATAATTTACATTTTGTTTTGCTTTTTTTAATATTTATTTTATATTTCTATTGTATAGTTTTATATTTCCAATAAAAAGTTTTATATTTCTAATAAAAAGTTTTATTTTTATAATAAAAAGTTTTATATTTCCAGATATAACTGTAATGTAAAATTTATAATATTCCTCAACAAAATGAAAGCACGTTAAAATATAAAAAGTCATATCAGATCTTAATTTCGTCAAGAAATCATTAAAAGGTATGCTATCAGTTTTTATATACAAATTATTTCTTTCTTTAACTAAGATTTCTAATAATTCTTGATGGTGCTAATACCGTTATTTGAAAACAAAACGTTTTTTATGGATTTTATTTCAAATTTTTTCAAGACAGAACAAAAATTTTAAAATGCCTAGAATTTAACCAGAGACCGTTTTCCAACTTGGAACAAACAACTCAGATCCAAGACAAAGGAATCGATATTATTGCTGTAATAGTTAATTCCTTTCAGTTTTAATCAATGAAAATGCAAGTGAAAATCAATTTAATAATAAACATTTTTTCCAGATACAGTTTTCCTTTAAAATAATCAAACCATTTTCGAAAATAATTGTGCAAGAATATCATCAAATTTGTTTAAAAAATAAATTGTAATATAAAAAAATGTATTATTATTCCAAAACTCGGAAAAGCTACATGATGAAATAAAAAACAAAAAAATATTTTAATACAATTAAAAATTACGAATTATCATCACATTTAAACTATCAAACAGAAGAAAAGAAATACTAACAATTGCAAAATATATGTACACGTCTCGAGTAGATTGAATATTTATGGTGACTTAACTTTTTTCAAGTTGACAATTGTAAAATTCTGAACCTGGCAGTCGATTTTCATCATTTTATAGTAATTTTCGCCTAAAACAACACACAGACAATCAATATCTTTTTTAATAAATAACAGTAATTCCTAACTTTCTTGACTAATGTCAGCTGGTAAAAACAAGGTTATTTTCGGAGATGAGAGATTTTTATTAAAATTGCTTGCAGGAATAATGAGATTATCCGAATGGAACGTAACGAAATATAATGTGTCGGAATTTCTGTCAATATCATTTATGAAACTATCGAAAAATCCATAATGATTATGTCGTGGGTAGACTTCTAACTGCCCAGCTTTAAAATCCCGTTTCCTTTTCATTTTACTGATCGTTATTGGTATGTCTCGCAATTTCGACTTTTTATACATTGAATGAATTTCTTTGCTCAAAATTTGAGATTTAATTTTTTCGTTCTGCAACCGATCATACACCTTTACCGATTCAGCTTTGAATCGAGATCCCCATCGATTTAATTCTCTCGTTAACCTCAAAGTTTCACTAATATTAAGTCCAGTGGTATTATTGCAAATTTGACTGCCTATTGTTTCCGTGTCCACCACAGTAGAATTGTCGATTATTGATAAAAGAGTTCTACTTAATCGACTTTCGCTATCTATTAAATCAACATTAAAATATGGTTATCCATTTGTGTATTGTGTTACCTAGCAATGAATTTGAAATAATCGGGAAATTATTCCTATATATAGGAATATTTTTTTCATTTGAAGATTTGTAAAATGAAGATAAAGTGTAATTTAATGGATTAAAATTAAAAGTTAAAATAATAAAAATTCCCAAGATTGTCGTTGATGCTGCAGTTGCTTTAAGAGCTTTGCTTTTGTTATTGAAGTCATTGTTATCTACAATAATAAGCATCATCACTATCATAATGCAAATAATAATATTAAATTTTTTATTTATATTTCTTTACTTATTTTCTTGGATTATGATATAATATCGGATATATCAAAACTTATTTTTTAATATTTTGACGTTTGTAATCTTGTTATTTATTTATTATCATTTTAAGAAATGAATTGAAAATTATCAAAAGTTTTCCAAAAAAATAAATATAAAAAAATATCATAATAAAATGTTTAAAATTAAAAATCGGTTTATTGAATTAAATCACAAAACAATAAATCTAAAAACTAATAAATCAAAATTTTAAAATTTTTATATCCATTCTTTATGTAGACAGAACTCTACTTTGTCAACAAAATTTATTAAAAAAACTAATTAAAAAAACATAATAAAAAATTAATATAAACTACTTATAATTTATAAGTACAAATTTTTTCAATTAATATTGTTCTGGAACTCCGAATTTTCCGTTTTTTTCCCATTTTGGGACCTTAAAAAGTTTTTTTTGAGCAAATTTTCACATAATCATTTATTGTCATCAAGAATGAGTAAGTGTACCAAGTATATATATATATATATATATATATATATATATATAGAATGTAAGCAAATAAAAAGAATGGAATAAGGTATAAATGCAGAACTAATGAATTTTGCAAACGTTCTGTCTTTTTGCTCTTTTTTTTTCATTTTCTAGATACTTTATAGGCTCTAATGTACGCGGTAATCAGATGGAATTCAAGTGTTATGAAAGGATTTTAATTTTGACTGTGAACTTCGGTGCAAAATCTGATTAAAAGATATTGATGAGAGATTTCGATAAATTATTTTAATTATCACTTATTTATCTGTCGATAGTTTAAGTAAAGCTCGTTTTACATTGCCAAAAACAGTTAATTATAATAAAAAATGAACATTTCTGAACTGTATATAAATATATAACTGTATATATATTAAAAAAAAGTATTTTCGTAATAGTAGTAAAAAATAAAACAAAATAATCTCAAAAAACAAAAATAACACCATTTTAATTTTAAATTTTAAAATGGTGTTATTTTTGTTTAATGACTAAATTACCATTTGATTTAAATCTCAAAAAAAATTCTTTTTCCCACATATTACAGTATCAAATAGAAGAATTCAAAAAACTTATTAAACTATTGAATAAATGAAATACCGAATAGTTGTAAATGATCGAAATGACCAAATGTTAATTTTATAGCATAATAAAATAAAAATATTAGTATAAATACACTACCTCAGTTACTGAAGGAAGCAAATAGTAAAAAAAATCTAATAATCCAATTCAATTATTCACTATCATTAGATATTACATACAAAGAATGTTAGATCTTATAAGTAATGATAGAAAACACTTGAGAAATAAAAATGTTTAGACTATACACAAGAGACAATCAAAATCTAAAAATTCACAGAATTGATATTTGATACTAAGTATCGCGTGTACGGATAAAGTGACATTTAACATTCCACTAACATTTAAACCACATTAATTGCAATGACAAAATACAATTTCATATACAACAGAGAAAACATAACCTCGACTAGAGTTACAATTTTTTAGAATTAATTAATTTAGAAATAAAAGTATCATTTTAGCATAAATTTCTAACCAAAATATTATTACTTCTGAATCTCTTACTTTCTGATTAGATTATTGATTTACATGGATTAGAAGATGTATTTTCTTATGTTGATAAACTTGTGTCATCAGTCAGTTCTTCAAAAGATTTAGACTCTGACCACAAAAGAAACCTCCTTTGAAAATATAATTTTACTGCCGATTCGTTACTGACTAAATCCTATTTCAGACGCTATTTCAGAATGCTATTTCAGACGTAAATGTCGCCATATTAAAAAGTTTTTTGGTAGAAAAAATGAGTGTGCAGTTTTAAAATAATGTTTTTATATCTTTTTTCGGTACGTAAAAATTTACCGTAAATTGCTCAGTATTCGGTTGAATGACAGTTTTTGGAAGAGAATTGCAATATCAGACGAGAAGCGTATCTTTCTAGTCAATAACAATCAAAACCCGTCTTATAACCTAAAAGATCATACTTCGATTCATTTCAAAGTAAAATCAATTTATAAAGAAGATTTTGATTTCCGCTTGATGGAACTTTACAAAATGCATTTTGAACTTGTGAGAATGACCACACCATCAACGCTGGAAATTAATGTGAGAAACCTGATCGAGTTTACGATGAGCTACAAGAAACAAAAACGTACTTTGTTTCAAAAAGATAATGCAAAACCATATATTGCCAGAAAGACCTGCAATATGATTGATTGATCCATGCAACCAGAAGTTTATCAATTTATTAGTCCCC
Source organism: Girardia tigrina (assembly GCA_001938485.1). Classification (NCBI taxonomy): domain Eukaryota; kingdom Metazoa; phylum Platyhelminthes; order Tricladida; family Dugesiidae; genus Girardia; species Girardia tigrina. The sequence continues at coordinate 13,514 of MQRK01218105.1, forward strand.
TTCAATTAATTATAATTTTAGTTATAAAATGTCTGCAATTGGAGTCATTTGATGAAGTTGAAGGTAACTGTCGAAAAAGTTTCGAATCAAAGCCGAAGGAGTGGTACTTTGACTAAATTTGAAATTTGCAGATCGTTGACAGGTCGTGAACAATGATGACCTTCATATTGAAAAATAGTTGTTTTTAAAGAAATTCTTGCATAAAAATCATTATTTTAACATGACACGTAAAATCTTCTAAAAGCCATTTAAATTGGAGTAAGTTACCCCAAAATAATTATAAGGTGAAATTCAACTTTTTCTACAAGACATAGTAAAACATACAAATCAATTTCACAACCATCATGCTTTACTCCTTTCGATTTTTTTACAAAAATCATTTCATGATTTGTAACCTGATTAATATGTATACAAAGTATACATTACTAAAAGCTTGGAACAGTAATCGGTACATAAAAATAAATAAATTATTGCGTTTACAATTATAACCGACGAATCAATAAAAAACTGATATTCACAAGACATTCCATTATAAGCGAGATACATTACAACTTTAATTGTTTATTGATTTGTTATTTTAAATAACTTGTCATAACAATAAGTTTGTTAAGCTTACGCATTTAGGGACGACTGATATAATTATCAGGAGAAATCAAATAGACCCAAATTTATAAAATCAGAAAGTGTAAATTGTTTTATTATTAATGTAACTTTAAGTGTGTATTTATACCAGAAAGTCATGAAACATTAGTTCTAAGTTTCTTTTCTTTTTTGAAAGTTGTAAAAAAATACAAAATATATATCCCAATCACCAATAAATCACTAAATTTGTCCTTTCATTCTGTAAAAAAGCAACAAAGTTTATATTAGCACGTTCCTGGTCGTGCTTCCATTTCGAATAAAACCTTAACTATTTTAATTTCAAAATAAACTACCAATTTCAATCGGTTTCTCTGTAAACGTAATGCAGAGAAAAAATATGAAGCATTCACAAATTTATTTATGGGCGATTAGTGCGATTGACAAGATAATAACTATCAGGTAACCACGAAATTTCATGCTGCTTAATTTATAGTTTAACATAGCTGTTTTAGATTTAAGTTATCGTCAAGCCGTACATTCCCATTCGTAAACTATGTAAATAAAAAAATCATTGTTTGATAGAGAATTAACAGATGTTGAACTCGTTGTTCGATTACTGACACGCAATAGAAATACAGCATTATAATCGTGTTAAAGAAATAATCTGTACTCATGAATAAAAAGTACTAACTTTAACCACTGGAAGTGTTCTCGCACATTTCTTCTAAATAAAGACTCAATTACATCTGAAGTCTACAGAATATTTGCAAAGTAATAAAACAGTAGAAAAAGCAGTATTGTTCAACAAAATTAGTTCAAAAATTTTGTCTTGTACAAACACTACAACATATTGTAAGAGTGACAAAGAAAAATTTTACAAAACACAGTTAGGGGCCGTCCATAAACGAAGTCACACAGGAAGGGGGGAGGGGACAGAAATTTGTGACGAAGTGTGACGTGGGGAGGGGTTCGGAAATGTGACGTCAAATCGAAATACTGAAGTATTTAGTGAATGAATTCTGTGACGAGGGAGAGGGGAGGTGAAATCTGATAAAATTGCGTGACGTTATTTATGGACAGCCCCTTAGGAACTTCTGTCTACCCATCATACTCTAAAAATATCACGCTTTCAGAGTATCCTCATTTATTGAAAATAGTCAGCAATTTCAGAATTACGTGATTCCGAAATGAGAAGAAATTGAAATCAAGACCTAGCTGATCAAGACAGTAATTATTCTGGATATTTTCATCTAATGATTTGAAAAATTGTACGAACTTCATTTCTCATCTAAATGGGTTTAAGATATTTAAACAAATAAAATAGGACTATTTATTAGATATTCGAAATTCCATAAAAGCGCAAACTTACACAGCTTTTAATTTCGAATTTTCTAAAATTAAACATTTTTTAAAAAATTCTATATGAAAAGGTTAAAAAAATAAAAAAATGTAGAAGTATGTCTTAAATATTATTTTTTGAGGAGAAACAAATTGATTGGGCAAATCGGGTGGCCATATTCGGAATATATTCAATTTCCAGCACCAGTATAACTCGAGACTCGACTGGTGATTTTTGTACGGTTCATCTCGATAATTCACACCTTACTCTAAAAAATCTATAAAATTTGGTATACATTTGACAACTAACAGGGAAACAAAATAAGTAGAAACAAAGAAATATGAAACAAATCAATTTATAAAAATAAATTAAAATGCTAAAAATGAATTTTAGAATTAATATTAGAGATTTAATATTAACAATTCGACAATTTTAAGATATTTAGATTTTATCTGTAGCTTGATAAATAGGTGCCGCACTATTTTACAAAAGCAAAAAAAGGTTTGGTAATGTCTACAGACATTTCTATTTTTGCATATTATGAAAAAGTTCCTTTCTTAAATCAAATGATAACAAAAGATGAAATAATGGTTCTATACAACACCGTTATGAGAAAAAGTAGTTTGGAGCATGCTTGTGAAAGGTCTGAATGTGACATAAGCTAACTTTCATCTTTGTTGTTTGTTTGGTATGACTGCAAAACATCTAGACTTCAGCATACTTACTTTAAAGGCGGATCAATTTTTTTGTGTTTATATTTATGTTTATATTTCATTTATACTTTTTGTAATTAATAAACAAATAAAAAATAAGTACCAAATTTATTTATTAATTTTCCTTAGTAAAACATTGACGTTTTTATTATGTAAACTTCTGTATATTTTCTTCAATCATTCCATCATGTTACATAAATAATTTTTATGCATACTTTGTTTTTTTTTAATTTTGTGTTTTGAAAATATATCATATTTTGGTCTTATGCACACTTTCAAATGAAAGTCCATGAGCTTTTATTTTGAAAACCTTTGAGAAGTTAAAAAATACCGAAACCAATTACATGCCCATGGGCCTTTTTCGTAAAACTCCGGTACTTGATTAATGCTTATATTAAATAGATTAATTTAATTTTTGTATATTGTTTTTTTGACAAATCATTTTTAAAATCTTATTTCCTTAATCTTAAAGTTCCCTCAATAACATTGAATTGTCTGATGATGAGAATAACAATTTTTCAACACGTGTCTTATATTTTTAATTTTTTATATATAGTTTTTAATAGAGAGCGACGCATCGTATCGTACATCGTTAAATATGGTCGATGCATCGTCGCTCCCTAGTTTTTAACAAAAATTAGAGTCAAGACTGAACTCTAGCTTTATTGGTAGTGATGAAATGATATTCTGATGACATAGTGATTACATGATTAATAATCACACTCATACATAATCATACAAGAAACTTCCTGTTTAATAATCATTTCTTCAGATTATGGCGGTTAAACTGTCGAAATTAATTTTAAAAAATATTTTAATCAGTTTTATTTTATTCATTTGATAGTTTGAAAATTTATTTCAATCTTAATTAAATAGTTTAGATAACTCAGTGAACACAAACCACTGATAGTCCTGAACCCCAATGCATTGAAATTATATAGAATTATATGAAACATACTCATTTATTTCAATATCAGATTTTTACTCTTTAAATTGAACTTTAATGTTCTGTAATTATAGTTTTAAAAATTTGAAATTGAGATTAAAATGGAATAAATTTATTTTATGAGTAAAAATTATTACCTGGTTTTATTATATTTATTTCGTGTTTTTTTTACGTTTAACGTCATTGTAAAAGTGACGTCTGTGGTTCAATGTGTTTAAGTTAATATTTTTGTAAATTGGTTATAAACAACAAATAAAATTTCCAATAAATAAATCAATATAAATTGCTATTAATTCAGGAAAATCCTCTTAAGGGAAAACAATTGAGAATTAAATTAATTGATTTTTATGAATTTTAAGCAAACAATAAGCTAGGTGAAAAAAATACTGTTTAAACATATACGGCTTACTTTTTGCACTTATCTTATTATTTGTAATATATCCTTGTTTAATTTTCTGTCTTTCCAAATCATAATATCGTTCTCTCCAAGTCTGAATATCTCTTTTCAACAATTGATTTTCTTGTTCTAATGCACAAAAACGCTCCCGAAAATCACTTATTTGATTTTGAACATAATGATTTTCCTGTTTTAACTGTTCTACTTTATGTTCCAATCGTTCAACATACTAAACAATAGAAATGAACAAGGAAACGTATCAGAAATCTTTACCTCTTTTTTTCTTTGTCGACTTAAACTTGCAGCTTGACGATTTTTAATCATTCTTTCTTGTTTTTTTACCATTCTATCATAATGATTAGCATCAAGAATTCCATCACAATTATTATAAACAGATGATGATTGAAGAACTTTATTTCCTTGTGGTGTATTAAAGATATCAAAATATGATTTACAGTCCTGAGCTTGAATATCATCTATTAATGACATATCAACAAATGAATCATCTTTCGTTTCGAAAATATCTGAATTATGATTAGTGGGTATCATATCACTGTGAGTATTTTGGGAATCCGGTTGTAAAAACACATTTTCTTTTTTGGGGACGCTTGAAGAAAATAAGTTGTAACAAGAATTTGTTTCGTTTTTCGTATTAAGTGGTTCAACGGATAATTCTTTTTTCTTTATTTGTTTCAAATCTTAGTAATATTAATAAACAAAAATATCATAATAAATAAAATAATAAAAATACAAAAATTCATTCTTCGATAACGATATATATGAATTGTATGTATGTGCTGTATTTTTTTTAATTTAATTGCGGAAATAGTTAGAACACTAACGTTAGATAATAACATTTTTAAAAAGAATTATTTTAGACTTAAGGATTTTAATACACATCTATGTGTAATAAGAATAACAAAATATTTAACAAAAAGAAGACAAAATAAATGTTTCTAATAATTATATTTAATTGTTTCTTTGGAATTCAATTAACCAGAATACCATAATATCTTCGTATTTATTCTTTGTTGATAAAAATCAATACAAATTAATTGAACAAACTTTATTTTTTCTTGTTGAATTATTCTTTAAATGTTTAAAGTGCAATATAACACGTTCTCTAACAAGTAATTTTGGTGGCTTCCTTAACCTTCAATCGGGGCGCTTCAACCGTAAAATTTGCGGCAAATTTTTGTTTTGTGTTTATGATTGGTTTTGCAAATAAAATATTTTTTAGCTCATTGACTTTTGTTGAAAAATTATTTATACTTTAATAGTGAATATTGGCTGTAAACGGTATGATGTAAAATTTAGGCAAAGTGCCGCTCCTGTTAAAAATGCGTGCCCGCCCGGGGTAAGACTTTCATGGTTTTGATTATTTCATGATTAATAAAATTATTGTTCTTTATAGTGATTGTTGGAATTGTAGTGACTTTAAGAGTCGGTATGTATGAGATATAACATTATGCAGAAAAAGTTGATGTTCTGATATAATTAATAAATCGATTTCTAATGCATTCAATTACATGAAAATGTTATTTTTTAATTTTTTGAATTATTTACCTTTTATATTTTATTCTTCTGAAGGAAAATATGTCGTTTTAAAGATGGATGTATGCACTCTTTAAACAACAAATTGCTTTTCAATAATTTTTACTATATTATTAGGAAATAGAAACAAAATAAGGACATTAACCTTTCTGTTAACATGGAGTTAAATAATTTTTTATCTAAATTCGGTTATTAAAGACAGTTTTATTAACTTAATTTAACTAATAATACATAATTTTCGAATAAAAACTACTAAGAAATCCTTAAATTAAACAATAAATATTTTAATAACTGATTAATAACCAATTTTAGATAAGAGTCAATTTTACTCTTATTGAATGAATTCATGTATAAAAAATTAATTTAAATTTATTTTAAATTTACAATTGTGAAATTTTAATAAATCAAATTGAAAATCTTTGAACATAACAACAAAAAAAATGAAAACCTAGTGATAATATAACAAATAATTAAGACATACTGATATTTTGTACATTATATACGGAATGTTTTTCGGAATTTTTACCATTAATATCATTAATGGAAATCGGATAACCTTCATTACTTTTCAATAATTTTATTGGAGTTATTTTGGTAACTGGTTTAGTCAAATCCTGGAGAAAAATGAAATAGAAGAATTAGAATAATAGAGAATTCAGTAATTTTTCAGTATTGCCCCAATTGAAAAAAATTGTTTTCTTCAAATTAATTTTTTATTAATAAAACAATGAATGTCTCTCCATGGAAGTTGCGGAAGGCTAATAGTCCCAATGGCAAATGGAACATACAAAACACACAAAGAAATCATTAGTGAGTTATAAATTATTTTATTTTCTATTTTAACAACTAGCAGATAGCTGAATAATTATTGCTTTTTTTCTTTTAAAATTGGAATTAAACTTTATTTTATTTTTATTTTTATTCAATACATTGTAATACTAACATGAAAATTCATTTCGAAAATCATATCCATGTTATGGTCTACAACTTAAATAAGAATCAGAATGCAGCAGACATTTCGCAATCTCAAGGAAATTTGTGGTGAAGTAAAATCTGTAAAAGCCAAGTGAAAGGATTCGTCAAGAAACTCAAATCGAGCAATATAAAAGCCTCGTAAATAAAGAAAAAAATTTGAAGATCAAATTCCGACAACCATGCCCTTTTGACAGCTGTGGACAAGGATGAGATTTTTGACAGCTAGAATCTTGGCCGAAGAGTACAATATACAGCATTAAAACACTGTTTATCGTTTCACAAATCTCGGAAAAGGATGGAAATTGTATGTATGGCTATCCAACAAACTCTCCGACAATAACAAAGCCGAAAGTATCCAAAGTTTCACCAATTTGCTGCACTTAAACAAGCGAAAACCGTTCCTGAATCATTTTGTCACGAGAAGCATGCGTCAAAGTTATATGCGGTCAATTGTTTCATTTAAAGGAATATCAAAAGACATCCAGTGTAAGAAGGCAAATGTGGAGTGTCATTTGGGATAGAATCTGAATCATTTAATAAATTATATTTAACCAATTTTGAATTTGGAAAAATAACGATGAGTATCAGCGATGAGGGATTTGGAGAAAACTAGCAAACGGTAATTTAACCCTTTCCTGACTATTGATGTCATATGGAATCATGTTTCATTTTAATATTTTATAGGCATCTATGGAAAAAATATGAATAAAATTTTTATCCTGATGAATAAGGAAGATTTTTCTTTTAAAGAAAAATTATTTTAACACGTATTTTGTCAACCGTCCTTTTATTTTTATCATTTAAAAGTTGCAGAAAGTGATTTAAGGATTTTTAATTCAGCCAGGAAAGGGTTAATATCAACAGTGGCTTAAATTGACTACATTTATACTGTAATCTAGACAAAATGGACGTACAAAAAGAACCATTTTGCCTCCCACAATATACATGACGATGTATTGAACATCGAGTCGTAAAATCTATCGCCAATAAGGACTGGAAATCGCTTTCTCAAATGTCATATGAAAGTAGATGGTGAATATGTTCGGGAATAAACGTTTAAAATTTTTTTAATAATTAAACCCCATAGTAATATATACTAGGAATCTTAAAAATAAATAATATATTAATAAAACAAACTTTTATTATTAAATGAGTCAATATGTTCATGAATAATAATAATTTATTTTTTAAATTACTTTAATTAATAATTGATTTTATTATTTCGGTATTTTAGTATGATCGCGAAAATACAAATATAAAATAAAAGAAATTCGATATTTCGTTATAATTTATTTTAATTAATCAATTATATTTATTTAAAAATTTAAAAAAAATTACTTAAAAAATAGCTCAAGAGTGTAAGACAAATGATAGGTTTATAATTTTATCAAATACAAAAAGAGCAATATCCAAAGAAGACATTGTTGAAAAAATGAGTTTTGCAATAAAATAAACAGGTAAGGCTATTCATAATACAATCAAACAATCAACAAAATAGTTGAGAATTTCAGTAAATATTGCAATGATCTTTTGGAATTATTATCTGTCATCTTGATTAGGAGATGCAATGTAATTTTTAGCATTTTTTTATTTTACTGAATTTTAAAAATATGATTATTTATTGGATATATTTCACAAGATTCCTATTAGAAGAAAAAGTATATTTATTGTATTTTAATAAAATTATAAACTTATTTTGTGTCTTAAATACACTCGAGTTTATTCCCTATGTACTATAATATTTATTGTCATATTGGCTCATTTAATATTTTAAGTTAATGCAATGAATATAGTATCAATTTCTGGGATCCAATATTATATATTAACTTATTTAAAACACGCTACAATGGAAACACAAAAACATTAATTTTTCAAGAAACTAGTCCAGTATTCCTAAATAATTATGCTAATAAAATTATTATATTTGAAAATATAATTTAAATAAAATGTAAAATAAAATGAAAATATAATCAAATAAAATGTTTAAAAATTAACATAAATTTTTAAACAATGAAAAAAAAACAGAGTTAAATAAAATAATATTTAATTTTGATTTATCCTTTAACTTCGTTATGAAATAAAATTAATTACATTATGAATTAACCAAATTCGAAAAATTATTTAAAGAAATACAAAAATATCATGAAACTATTATGTAATATTAAAATTATTTTTTATCTTGAATTTTTATAATTATTATCATTATTAGAACTATAATTTATTATTTAATTTATTATTGAACTTAATTTAATTAATGAATGAAATTAATCATTAATTTAATTCGTTAAAATAATAATTTACTAATTGATTTTAGAATTACGATTGTAAGAAAAAGAAATTCGATTTTACGAGTTCTCAGACATTTCCGGACCGGACTTTTCCGCAAACGGATTTTAACGAATTTCGATATATATATATATATAT
>MQRK01218106.1:1495-19924 GCA_001938485.1 Girardia tigrina
GAAGGTCCTCCGGACTCTTCACTGCTAGACAGATGTTGAGCGAGGAGAGACGTCCGACCCAGAATATAAGAGGAGTTAAGCTAGAGAATAATAAAAGTTGATGAGAGGGTTGTGACTGACCCGTAATAGTCACTGGGGGCTCAGAGTCTACAAAAATGTTTTAAACAAAAGGGTCGTGACAAATATAAAATCCCTAATATACCTTTAAAAGTAAATGTATCTATTAAAATTGTATTATTCAAACAATTCAATATTCATATACTAAACATCCAAAAATTGCTAATGATGATGTATGTAAACATTGAAACATGTCCAATAATTATATAAAAAAGCTTTAATCAAATTATATTTTCGAAATACTAAACTTGCGTTCACAAGACTCAATAATATATATATATATATATAGTTGTAGGACGTTTCATCCCATGTACATTCTCAACCCTAACACTTTCAATCAATATATCAATATAGTTCAAAAATTAAAATTAGAAACTTATAAAATTATACAATATTATTGTTTGAAATTGTCTAACTTGCTAACTAAATGATTACTCAATTATAAATTAGGCTAAAAATTTTCTAGCCTATTAAAGTAGTACAACTACCGCTCAGTTTGCAATTCCTCAACAATACAGAAAAATTATTCAGGCGAGGAGGATCTTGATTGAATTTGGGCAATCGGTAACAGGGGACCTTTGCTAAAGCTACAGATGGACACAATCTTCGGGGATGGAACCTTTGACAAAGCACCTTCAATATTTTATCAACTTTACACTTTGCATGTAAAAATTAGGAGCACCTATCCACCACGCATCTACTTTTTTCTTCCGAAGAAAAAGCAGGAAACCTACAGCAGATTGTTTGAAATACTGAAACAACTTCTTTCTAACCTGGTACCAGAAACTATTCTTCTGGATTTTGAAAATAACTTGCAAGTCTACCGCTCAAATGAAATTCCTTGAATCCTAACAAATGGATGCTACTTTCATCTTACTCAGAGTTTGATTAATGAAATAGTAAGTGTAGGATTGAAAACTGAATATTATAAATATATTAATGGAAAGCTAAAATTCAAATCACTTGTATCCTTATTATATGTTCCAATCAAGGATGTTGAAGACTTGTATTTGCAGCTGCCAATGAGTTTCCAGATGATAAACCATATAAATACTTGCTGACATATTTTGAATCAACTTAAAATACAGGACCAGCTGAAGAGAGCTTATGTTTCCTATGGCTTTGGGGAACCATTTCGATGCAACTGCTGAACAATCCGCAAAGATAATCAACTACTTTGAGTGGTTTAACGATTCTCTTAATTCCTTGTTTAATTTTGGCCACCCAGGCATAAAGAAATCGTTTGATAGATTGAAAAAAGACATTCAGGTCCATTAATTGGTCCTTGACAATGAAAATGGATTAGGTGGCAGAGAAGCTAAGAAGAAAATATATGAGAGGTTGAATAGATTGGTTGCCACTGCAATTGAGAATTAGGATGAGAAAGTTTAAAAATTGAAGTACTAGAGACATCAGGCTAACCTGCTGTAATATTATCTAGTCTTTTGAATGAGAAATATATCATGGTTTGCCATAATGTTTATTAAGGATATTAACAGCCGAAGTCGTATTACAAGATTTATTACGACTAAAATGGTCTGTAATCAGCGTCTGGGGCATGACTTGTTTCTTCAATTGATTTTTCAAAAAATTTGCCATAATCTGCAATGATTAAAACAATTGTATTTTTAATTAATTGTTAAATAACAATTAATTTATTATACAATTAGTAATATAAATTTTTAAATTCGACAATAATTGATTTCAATTGTCTAGGGAGAGATGTTTGTACATTCTCAACCCTTCAAACACCAACCAGTTTCAAACATATTATAAAACTCATTCAAAAATCACTCAACATCATTCAAAAATCATTCCAATATCGCTCACAATGTTCAATGGAGGTTGTAGAAGAGCAAAGCAAGACATGTTTTTTTCTGACATTTATTTGAAATTTACTTGAATTTTAATTTTTTTCTAAAATTTACATAAAATGTTTTATTTTTGGAAATGTACTTGAAATAACTGTAAACTAATTTTAACGATATTTATATCAATGTATTTAAAATTAAATGATTAATAATTAAAATTCAAAATTAGAAAATAAACAAATATCGCCTTTCAAGAATAATAAAATAATACCATCATCTAAATGTCACAAACCGGTCGATTCAATATCAGTAAATTATAATTTACCATGAGGGTTGAAATATGGATTGAAATGACCAGGGTTGAAAATGAACATGGGTTGAAAGGTCCGGGATTGAAATTAAAAGGCCAAAGATGGAATAAGAAGAATTTACTAATTAAATATCATTATAAAGAAATAAACATATGATAAACTTTAGTAAACAATAATAAATTTTATTTAATGAATGAATATAAAAGAAGCGGAAAATTTCAAAACAAGAAAAATTATATTTAAAGAAAAAGAAGCGAAATTATATTTGGGAATTAGAAGAATATATCCTTTTAAAACTGAGTAGTAGTGAGGATAATTTGTTCCATATATTATATTAAATATTTTACGAGGGCTAAGTTGGATTTCTTTTCATTGTTATTATTTTGAAAAAAATACATATTTCTATTTATTCGTTGTGTTCTTTTCTTTTTCGAAGTAATCACAACAATACCCTATCCAAATCATATAAACATAAGAACTAAATTAACCATAAGTTTGGCTTATGATTATAAGTGAAATAATTCGTAGTTTTAAATTATAATTGTCTCATGCATCTTTCAATATCTATTGACTGTGCTGTCAACATTACCCAAACATATGTAATTAAACTGAAAGGCACCCACACATTATGATATGTGGAATAATACAATAATATTAGTCTTTCAAAATGCAATAAAAAGTGAAATTATAAGTTGAATAAATTCAAAGAAGACAAGTTCCCGAGCTGGACTTCAGTAACCTGAGAGTTGTATCCATTGGAAATTGCGAAAGGGAAACTACGCTAAAAGATTCAGGTCTGGAGTGCTCGTTTATCTGGCTATGGCCGAGGTGTTGGAGTTTGCGAGCAATGCCGCAAGACGAGAACGTAAAACGACCCTCATTAGGGCCCTAAATTATGATTGGTGGTGGTCGCTTAACGATGTCGGAGAGCGAGATATGGCCGTCAGATGGCCACGGAAATAAATGGGCATTAAAATCCCTAGCATCCTTATTTCTTACCAAATAAGGTTATATGTCATCATTTAAGTAGTATTCTTCCTTCTTGTCAGAATCCAAAAAAATTGTTTTTCAAAATCGTTTTAAAAATATTTATTCATTAAAAAATGAGAATAGTGTTTGAGAACCCTTATTTATTATCTACTCAAATAATTAATTAGTGTATAATCAAAAGAAATTCACAAAACGTTCTCTCACAATAAGAATCTAAGGTGAATTTTGTAGTGCACCCACTACTTCAGACACCACCGTGTCCCATATCAATGTGCATTTTTGTTTGTCTATACGAGTGCGTGATTCTTGTTTTTTTTGTGTACATTTGAGGACGGTTGTGATATCTCAATTCCGGGTGATGGGAACGCGTTTGATACTGTCTTTCTTTTGAGTTTCTGCACAGAGCCTGAGTCGATGGGATTTTGTGTGTGTATAGAGCCTTTATTGTGTGTGTTTGTGTATTAGGATGAGTTGTGATTGTTGGTTTGGTTTGTGTATGTGTGCTGATTGGTGTTTTTTGGTTCTCATGTATTTGTTTTTCTATAAAGATAAATGCATTTCGATCGTTGTCTGGTGGTATATAGTGGTAGAATATTCTTCATGGAGAGAATAAATACCAAGTCGTTCCACAATGAATTGAATCCACTGATTTGTGTTGTCATGTGTTTACGAATTGAGGATTCCGTTGGATAGATAAATAATGCAGAAGGTTAAAATTTCGTATAACAAAGGTCTGTCGACAGAAATAATTTAAATATATCGTTATTTGATTCGGCAGTGGAAAACAGCGATTGTTATTGTTGTTTGATCACCGTTATTATTATTATTGTTATGACAGGGAGTCTCAAGTTGGATTTTACCAGTAATTTACCGAAATTTTACCATTTCGTTAAAATTTTACTAAAATGAAATAAATAAAAAAAAATCGATCGAATAATTGATCGACAAAATAATTAATGACAATTAATTGAAGGGATTATTATGACATGGAATTACTATTATTAGAATATGACTTACCAAGGTTTGACTTGTACAGTTTTTGTTTTTTTTATTAAAAGAGTTTGTTGTTTTGTTATTTTTTATTTACACTAATTGTTTTCTTTTATTTTTACTAATTTAACTCCGTTGAATACTTTTGCTTATTAGTAAAAATAGGGATTTGGCAACTCGTCCAAATTCTATTTTTACAAATTTCTTTAAAGAATGTAAAATAGGCAAAGCTAATGAAATCGAGGTAGAAATAAAAAAATATTAATACTATAATAGAATTATGATTTCTATCTGTCATTCTGTGTGAAGTTCCAGTGTTCAGTAAAACAAATTTAATTATTTTTATTAAATAATTTCCGCAGTACCCCGACACATTTAAGTTATTATTTCGGATCTGCCAGAAGCATATGAATTTTGATACGGATTCGGGGGAAAATCGGTCGCAATCCCGGATGCAATTCCATACTGCCCCGATATAGGAATATTCTGAGGCAGATTTGACATATTCATTCCATAATGCAACGACATAGAAATATCATCATTTCGGATCTGCCCGGACATACATTGATTTTAAAATTTTACAATAATCATGTAAATATCAATAATAAAGGATTTAGTTAACAAAAAAATTCGCCAGACTTGGCAAAACTTGTTCACCCTAGTAGAGAATATTGCGTTTTTATGTTGTCTTAGAGTGATGTTACTATTCCCTAATTGATATTTTTAGTTCTTTTTTTGAGAATAATTTAATTTCGATCTTAAATTACTAAATTCGTCACTTAGTTTGAAAATCTCGTCCTTATAATGAGTAATCTTTTTACTTATCTAAATATACTTATTTATGATTCTTTCTTACATATTAAAATAACAATGTGTACAAATAATTGAAAATGAATCCCATCAAAATATGCGTTCTTTTAATTTTGAATGTACGAAAAAGGAATTTCAATGAAAATTTACACATATACAATCAACGTGTGGAATGTTTCCAGTTGAAGATGCATAGAGCGATAGATATTGTCCAAGAGGAAACCCTCCACGCGTGTACAAGTAGTCATTTTGTTTAATCAGTTATTAAAAACATTTACAACTCAAGTCGCTATTTACTAAAGAGTAACAAAAATCATTTGATGATGACATTTTTATAATAAGTGAAGGGATCACACCAAATTTGAAAACTTTTATTGAATAACATAATTAGGCTTTCGAATTACAAAATTAAAAAGGTTACATAATAATATAATTATGATGATAATATTTATTACAAATTGAAGATTGTGTAACAATATTTTGTGATCTAATTTTTTGATTTATTACTGCCATTCATTCCCGAGGTTTCTTCACTCTACATCTTATCACTATTCTGTCATTGTCGATTAAAGCGGGATTATTTGATAATTCTTCTACCTTGTAAAACATTCGATGACCACTGATCTCATATGAGTATTTTGGTCGATAATTATGTATTTTATAATAATGATCTGAGAAATAATTAGATAAATGGACATTTCCTGGACTGTCGTGTTCTATAACATAAATGACATGAGCTTGTTCCGTGTGCTGATTGATCAACTCTAATATTATGTCACGTTTAAATGGCCATGGTAAATCAAAGTCATATTCCCCTGGTAACATTTCAACAAAAACACCTAAAATATCTGTATAACACGATCCTTTAGGATACAAAGAGAGACGCATTTTATATCCATTTCTGTGAGAATAAAATGGATCACTAAAAAGTTTTGACTCATTTCTTTTTTCGCTCCAGTTCTCAATTCTCCATACAAATTCTCCTTCGTATTGTTGGACTTCTTTCAGTTCCAATATTCTTACTTTATCCTCCAACTTTGATATTGATTTACTGTACGTAACTTCCAAATTCATTATCGTTTTATTTATTTCTTCAATTTTTGTCGCACTTTTTCTCTAAAAAATGGTTAAATGAAAATATTTTGAAAATAACCATTCATTAGATTTTTCATTACACAATAATCATAATCTGAAAGCAATTTATTATCATAATATTTTATCTATTACATTATTATTATTATGAATAAAACAGAAAAATTTGATTCATTGTAACTTTTCGATAGTTTGAGTAGAATTTTAAAAGTTATTTCATTCTAATTTTTAAATCTTACCTGTATATTAAGAGTCTTGTTGTTGCCTATTCTTTTAAATACGTAGAGAAGGAGTTACTCAATTTTTGTATGACCCTAGTTGTCTCAAAACATATTCAACATAAGACATCTCGCATACTTCATTTTCAGCTCTGATTTCTCATATGGAAACCACCCTTCTAATTGGTCTCATCTACAGGGACAATGTGGAATAGAAACCACACTAGATTTTTCTTAACACAAATCTAGATTTTATTGAGAATATTTTAAACGGAAGGCGCGTATCATTCCGGACAAAAAACGTGATACAAACTGGAATGCTTGCTTTCTTCAACTAATGAATTGTAATACTTTACTTTTCTAAATGCTAACATGGAAGTTGTCTCTTAACGCCATTTCGATATTTCTCTTTTATATGATTTGCTAGCAACATTTTTTTGGACTGACTTAATCAATTACCTATGATCTTCCTGGTATCTTCGCGTCAAAATTGCCAATTCTATCACGTTTAAATTGAGTAATCGAAGCGTAGACCATCACTTTGGAGGGATAATTTATATCATAAACATCCTTCCATTCTTTCATAATGTTCTTGATATCAATCCTTCGAGTCACAAGAAATTTTATTTTCAGTCGGTCCTTAGTGAGATTCATTTGTGAAAATAACGGTATGTTTATTCAGTCTGCAAAATAAGTATTAAAATGATACACCAAAACAAATTAGATTTTTATTTATTGTATATTTTGTAATTTAACTATAAAAACTCAACAAAAATGTTGAATCTTTGTCATTTATTCCGAGTATTTAATGGTCTAACCACGTATATTCTACATTTGGAGTCATCTTTATTGAATATATCTTTTTGTATAAACAACAATAAAAAATCTATTAAATTATAAAAAAATCTGTAAAATCTATAAAACAATATTAGCTCGCACACCGAAATCTGTTTTGGATTTTAACAAGGAAAATCATTTTACTCTCAAAGTGACATAGACGACTTTTACATCGTTGTTAAAGCAATTAAGTAAGCCATGTGTTCTGGATTCAAATTTTTTAATGTAAATACAAAAAAATGTGGATGCAAAGTTATAATTAAATGCGTATTTATATTAAAAATTTTATTTTGTAAGAAATTATTATTATTTGCTTTCTTTAAACGCTGCAAAAAATCTCAGATTATCTTTGATGTTTATATGCGACTTTAAAAAAATGAGTTGTTTCTTATGCAAGAAAAAATTTGTACATAAATGGTTGTTTTCCTCCTGAATTTTATATCTAATCGAATTGAAAATTTTTGTACAAATGTCGAATGCGTCAATGTAATTGAGCCGAATGCAGAGATTATCAGTAAATTTAATTAGATGTTTTTTCCAACGTTTTCGTGATGTTCATGATGCGCTGTCCCACCTCGTTTTCATATCCGCCGCCTCTGGCTATCTTCTTTAGGAAGTTGCACGCTCGCCTCAACCAGCCGCCGACTGGAAAATGACCCCCACAGCTGTCCGACCTATGAGAACAGATTCCATTGCGTCAATCGGTCGAACAACTCCGGAACCTTGTCATCCAGGTACCATCGCAACTCTCCGTTAGTTTTTCGGACCGTGAGCCCGAGCACTCTTCCTCCGTTCATCTTCATAACCGGTTTTGTTTCGAGCCCGAAACTGTTAAAGACCACCGCTACATGCTCTGCCGACACCTTCTCGGTGTCGAC
Organism: Girardia tigrina; assembly: GCA_001938485.1. Classification (NCBI taxonomy): domain Eukaryota; kingdom Metazoa; phylum Platyhelminthes; order Tricladida; family Dugesiidae; genus Girardia; species Girardia tigrina. The sequence continues at coordinate 9,550 of MQRK01218106.1, forward strand.
TCTGACGTCGTCATACTAAGAGTCTGTGGCCCTTGCCACCATCTCATCGGATCGCAAAATATTGTTCTTAACATGTTCAGTCCTAAGCCCAATCGTATCAGGCACCACTCTTGCCCAACATGTTTTATCCCCTGATAAGGCCACAGGTTCTCATCCACTTGGATCTGGAGGTACTCCTGTCGTAAATCGATTATCTCCAGATTTTTCCCAATTTGCGCAGTTTTTCTCGCTCGTCGTATTGCGGAACTATCTTTAAGGTCCTCATTGCCGCGATAGCTTGTGGAGAATGGGAATCTGAATAACACAAAATTATATTTACCTGCTTCCACGAGGTAAGAAGATGGAAAAGTCAATAACATTGGTTCCGTAACAATTTTTATTCTGGATATTTCTCTTGGATGACCTTTAAATTCTAAAAATTAGCGTAACCATGTGTTTTAAATAAGACTTTTGCCTGAACATCTTCCTTTAATTCAATTAATTCTTATAAGTATCATAAAATCTTGATCAGATATATTTCAGTTAAGTGGATCTAAGATTCATACCGTGACATTCAAATTATCAATATCTTTAAATCGAATATTAAAATCTTTTTTTAAATTTTTTAGGTGGCTTGTAAAAATATAAAAATATATCTTCGGAGGAAATGAAATCTTGTTCAATAACGGATAATCGCATTAAGTTATCAAAATAATGGAATTCTTTTCTTTTCAGTGTCGATACAAACAAATCAATTTTATAACGAAAACAAAAATATAATCGTTCTAGCTTGAATGAGATTGATGTCTTTTCCTTGCAATTTGTTTTGTGTGGTGTTGAACGATGATTATATATATATATATATATATATATATCAGTTAAGTCAAAGATATGTTTTTTGAATTTGATTAACTTTATCGCCATAGAGTTGTCAATTTCAAGGAGAAATACTGTCATTGTAATAAAAATGTCTATAAAACGTTGCAGACAGTTACCTTTGCAAAGCCATCGAACCTCCACGTGAAGAAGCAAATTATTGTAACTTTCATCATTGTGATCACACAATTGCTTAAAAAGACGACCATTTAAAGCTTTAGTCTTGATAGTTTTTATTGCCTTTATGCATGGTTCGAGACAGTATGAAGCTCTTCTTGAATATTTTTCGCAACTAAATATTGCCTATGTAAGAAACAGTCAAAATTTTAGGTACTTTGTTTTTAAGATACATTAAAAAGCCGCAATATTTTCCAACCATCGCTGGTGCACCGTCAGAAGAAGGTGCAGTAATGTTGGGCAGGGAAATGCTGTATTGATGGAAAATGTTTTCAAAACAATGAAATATGTCTTCCACTCTTGTGTATGTTTCGAGAGCCTTTGCGTACAAAAACTCCTGTATTATTGCTTCCTTTGCACCACTATAATAACGCACATAAATCATTAAAATTTTGTCCTTTCCGAAAGTCGATTCATCCAGCTGTATTGCAAATTTAGTAACCCTTAATTCAGATATCAATTGTTGTTCAATAGATTCTGTCATTTCATCTATGCGACGTCGAACTGTATTGTTACTTAGCGGCAAACTTTGTAAAATTGGATCCGGATTCATTTTCATAACAGTAGTTATTACTTCTCTAACTACTGGTAATAATAAATTTTCACCAACTGTGTGCGAGCATCCTTTTTTGCAATTAAATAGGAAATGTTATATGAAGCTTCGAGTCCTTCTTCATAATTCTTAGATGTCAATAGAATCAAAAATGATTTAATTACTTTCTTTGATTGTATTAAAAATTTATCTTTGAGATTTTTAAAGTATTTCAAATTGTTTCTTTTTTAACTGAATGCATTCTTGTTAAATGGTCTTTCATTTTTGAAGGTTTCATTGCATCATTACCTAATAATTTCTCACAAATAATGCACATAGGTACTGTTACATTTCCAGGTGACGAAATAAATCCAAACATTAAATATTCTTCAGATTATTGGCGACATTTTCTTTTTTTTCACGCGACATCGTTAAATTCGTTAAATCGTTAATGATTAACTATTAAATTTAAATAATAATTTTCTAAATTATTAAGTAGAAATGCATTTACTAACCTTTTTAAAATAATATGGCGATATGTGAAAAAATAAAAAAAAGTTTATATCGGTAATAACAACAAAAGGATCAAAAAGACTTGTGTCCGAGCTGAAATGCTCAGCTAGGTGCTCATATGATGGGCTGAAACGTTCAAGATGTATAAAGAAACAAGTCTCGCAGGAAGCATGCTGTGAGAATTGAGTGTTACGGAAGCCAATATAACTTTCAAAAGTATGCTGCTGCAGCGCTGTAGGAAGGTTTTCAACTTCAATTAGGTTTAAAACATTTATTGGTCATTGCTCAGTTTAGTCATCTGCAAAATGCTGGATATCTTCTGAAAACAAACTTCGTGTTATTTTCATTCCTGTTTTAATAAATTCTTCGAGTTCTGATGTTGGCAAAAAAGTTTAAATGTCTTGGACTAATTCTTCTTGTTGCACATCAAACCGCTCTTCAAGATAATTCTGTACTCATTATACGATTTCAAGGCACATCGCATCCTGATTTTTTGTAGTTGACATATTTGTGTTGACAGTTCTTAAAATGAGTCTCTATTTGCTGGGGCTGTAGCTTCTCTTGCTTTCCACCAGGATAGGGGGCCCTGGATAAAAGTTCTAATTTACAAAGTTCCGAATCTCTATTGCTTATTATCTCTGGTAAAATCAGTTCGTCATGCTGTAGCTGCTTTTGCAAATCACAAAATATTTTCAAAACATAAACTATGAAACCGTTAAGCCAAACTTGATGCAATTTATAAGCCCATGTCTTCAAATATCCCCGTGCTGTTGCTCTCTCTGTTTTCGATTCACCTTACACTTCTAAAAATTTCTAAACTTCCTTGCAGTCGTAAAGATCATGAAGAATGGGCGTTAAAAGATTGACTATATGCTCCGTAAATCGAACTTTATAATAAGCAGGGAAATGTTTCACCGTCAGCTTAAATTGATGAAGACGTTTCTTTGTCTTTTTAGATGTCCTGAAGAAGATAGCTCGAGACTTAGAATTTTTGATTCAGATATCTTTTGATTCAGATTTCTTTTCCAAATTTAGCTTCGATTTCACATATGTTGGTTCTCTCTGTTTCCTGACAATTCCGCTCTTTCCATTGCAATTCTGTTCCAAACTCTTTCATCAATGGTATTCCTCCGATCATCTCTGGTTTCAAATTTTTCACTATTACAAATCTTATTTTTTCAGCCTTATTTCCAATCTTTACTATCGTTTCTATTTCTCCTCTGACATCCATTTGTAGTTCATTTGCTGCGGTCAATCTCTGATTTGTCTGTTCCATCCTTATGTTATTTAAGTTTTTTAATATTGCTTCCGTCATAACGTTCAACGCTGCACCAGTATCCAGTAAACATTCGATTTCTATGTTTTCTATTCTAACTTTTACACTCGGTCGGCCCTGTAATTTATCGTATGTAATTGGAACATTTTCACAATTATTAATTATTAACAATTCTCTATCACCAAATGATTCATTTTTTATAAATTTCACGACTTTCTGACTTACTTCTGGTTCCTGATGGGGTTTTGGTTCACTTTGTTCTTTTTGATTATTTTTCATAATTTTAGCATTTATATTATTGATATCAACTTTATTATTTATTTTATTTATATAATTTATATTACTACTACTATATATATAATTTATATGATCTGGTTCATGCACATGAAAACTTACTCCAGTGCCAAGATCGGTTCCTCGTCGTCCTGGATTATTACATCTTCCACATCTTACCTTCCTGCATTCCCGTCTGACATGACCTTCCTCGCCACATGCATGGCATGTGATTTTCCTTTCTCGTTTACATTCGCTCCGTCTATGTTCTGTTTCTTTGCAGTTCCAGCATAATATATTGTTTGCCCTGGATGTCGTCTAACAAAAGTGTCTCCTTTCTTCGTTATGCCTCCTGTCGCTGATCCTCTTTATACCACGTCCTTGTATGACGCTCGCATTGCGTGTACTGGCCTTTCCATTTCCCGGACTTCATCCACTTTTTTGATTACATTTTTTACTTCTTTTATTTCTTTTACCTCTTTAAACTTGATCTCTTTCTTCACATTGCTGTACTTCGACCCATGAATTAAAAGATTCTTTTCAATTTCTTCTTCCGACCAATTATGTTTTGATAATTTTGCAGCAAGTTTCTTTGCTTTTGCAAAGTATTCTTCCGCTGATTCATTCGTTCTTTAGAGATTTACAGCCTCGATCAGATCCTCCATCAGAGAGCTTTTCTTTTGTAAAGCTTCTCGAAACCGAGTCCTTTTGTCTGGACCGATACATTCTCGTAGACAGGTACAAGTTCATGAGAAAGCAATACAATTATCAAAATCTCTTGTATATTTTCTGGTGTTTTAGCCACCTTAAAATACCTTGAGCATGCTGCAATAAATGTTTCAATATTGTCTTCTTTCCGGTATTTTTCCGGTAGAAGTCTCGCAATCAACTGATCCAAGTTGCTGGCTATGGTCGCCATATTGGGTTCGTGATCAAAATTCGAAGTCATGATTTGCAAACTTTATTTCTACTACAATTTTCATTACTGAAACAAATTTATGAGGAACAATATTTCAATTACATAATCCAGATCTAAAAATTCTAAATATAAATAATAATATCGATGTATAAATATATATGTTATTTTCTTCAATTTTGCATAAATCTTATTTTGTTTCTGTTTCACTAATTTTTTACAATATTTATAAATTTAGATCTTTAAAAATACTTTAATGGACATGTCCTATAAAAATTCAATTCCTAAATTATTTTTCTTTAATTTTAAATCATTCCATTTTAAATTATTTTTTTAATAAAACTTTCCATTGACAATTAAATCCAATAACATTATGATTTTTATTTTAGACTTGATTTTAAAATATTCAATAAATTATTTTTTTAATAAAAACTTTCCGTGTACAATTAAATTCGATAAACATTCTAATTTTATTTAAATAGTGTTACAAAATATATCAAAATCTTCTTTACAATATTCTTTAACTTCGAAGATGATATTTTAATTGTGAATTTTTAAAACTTAATTTTTATAAAATTTTGTCCCAATTTAATTAAAATATTATCATTACTCTAAAATTTTTTACAAAACTTATTTCAATTTAATTAGTAGAAATATTACCTATAAAATATATTTTTTATGCAATCTTATTTATTTTAATTCGTAAAAAATATTATCTATAAACTTAAATTTTTTATTTAAAAAATTATTTCATTTTAATTAGTCAAACATTATTTTTAATTTATCTAAAATATAAATATGATTTTTAATTTAAAAAAATCAAAAATTTAAACTTCACCAAAAGGAACCCCAACACAGAAGATGAATAAGGATCCATGTATAATAATTTATGTGTTTTGTCCATTTTTCGTAAAATTTGAACAGCGTTAAAAGAAATGTTTAACCTCTTTGCATTATGGTAAAAATTATGATGCTCAAATATCTTGGACTGTTTTCAATTAATTTTCAAAATTATCACACATTTGTTATTTAATTAATGAATATTATACATCTTTTAAAGATTAAACATTTCTTTTTTCGTTTTATTCACATTTATATTTAGTACAAAACATTCATCAAGGTAAAACAATTTAAAAATTACTACCTGTTCTTCAAGAAATTTGTTCTCCATTTCCTTCACTTTTTCTCTAATTTCTATATTTTCATTTGTATAATTCAATTGCAAATCGGTAATGCATTTCTGAAATAATCATTAAAAGTATTTTAATTTAAGTTTTTGAAATTTTGTGTTCAATATTGGGTTGATGAAAAAGTATTTTGGGTTGTCACATAGACATCGTTGAAACTGTTTTGAAGAACTTCTGTCAGTATTATGGAATTTGATACTCTATATATTCTTTTGACCTACTGAGGTGGATGATAAAATGCCATAATGAGAGATAATCGCCTTACTAAGATTCGTGACCGGTCAATAATGTGATAATACTCACTTAAAGTGTCTTAAACTAAGAGACTATTATCAAAGTTTTTAAAAATCTTTGAATCCGATAACTCGAATAAATTATAATTGAGTGAAATACAAATTGGTTTACTTCTTAATGATAAAACTCACAATTTCTATGAGTGCGAGTTCATAAAGATGTGAAAAAGATGACAAAATGGCAAATAAACAAAATGAAAAAATATATAATTTAACACTTTACAACAGTAATTATTTTCTTCCCAACCCAAAAGATGTGCAATTTCTTTCAAATAACAAAAAATAGTGATTTTTATTATTTTTATTAAATTTAATAATAATAAAATGAAGAAAAATATCGTTGTAACAACTAATGCTAATTTTATGAAAGATCATTTAAAAAATATAAAAGCAGGGGTGGCCGGTCGTTTCGACTAATGATCGATTCAACTAACGGTCGATTCGACTAAGATCGTTTCGACTAACTTATATTACTTTTTTTACTGTTCTTTAGAACAATATTTTTCAGTAAAAAATATTTTATTAAAAAATAATTTGAATATTTTAAGATAAAATCAAAATTTTTAAATAAATTTTTATATTATCTGGAAAATATTATTTTTTAGAAAAATTAATACTCTTTCCATAATTTTTAAATTCATAAAAAATGGTATAAGATATCAAAAAAATGTTATTCAGAATGAAAAAAAATATTTAAAGGCCAAATACAGTTGAACCCAACCTAACTAAAAAAGAAAAAAACAAAAATATATGACATTTTTATGATAAATTCAAAAAGGAAAGGGAATAATTTTCGATACGGTCTACAAATAAATTACTGATTCGATATGTCTGGCTGGTAACTGATTCGGTTTTCTGATTTTGTAACGTTTTATTCGGCAAATTATTTCGGGTTGACGATGTTACTAACATCTTTCTGTCTTTTTAGACCGTCGCTACATGGTCCAGCGTATCAACAGTAGCCGCAATTGGATCCCGGACCACATTATTAGCTTGCAACTGAGTCAAGTTGGAGATTGAATTGAACGACTTCATGAGATAAACTAGAATCGTTCCGTTCGTATAATAAATCGCAAATCTCGGTTCTTTATCGAAGATTTTGAGAATATTTTTATTGACTGTGTTGAAATTTTAGGCATTGTCTTTTTATTCCCATATAGTTGGAAAAAAGACTGTTTTTTTAAAAAATATTCAGTTAAAAAAACAAATTTAGCGGAAAAGAACTGATAGGGTTAGGGTTTAGGTTACGGTTAGGGTCTATGGTTAGGGTTAGGGATTATGATTAGGTTAGGGTTAGGTTATAGTTAGAATTATGGTTAGGTTAGGTTAGGATTAGGCTTAGGGTTTTTGGATTTGTTGAACTTGTGATGAATGGAGATCCTATCAGCAAATTAAACCACAATTTTTTTTTGTTAATCCACACTAAAACAAACGAGAAAATGGGAAAAAAGAATATTTTGTAGCAGGGGAAATAAAAAGACTGTTTTGACAATAGGGGAACAAAAAAGACAAGGTTCAAAATTTTTTAGTTCTAGATCCTTGGGAGAGTTCCTGGACAATAGACAGCCTCTCTTGAAAACACAAAGAATCGTATTAAAGAAAGAATTGATTGAAATACGTATATGATCTATGAATTGGACATTTGTCAACCCGATATCATTTTCTTTCAAGCAGCCACAACCAACTGTATCGTCGAATGACCGAATACGAATGATTTTCTCACAACTCACAAAAGTAAATTACAATCGAAACGAAATCCCATTTTGGATGGTATCTAATTTCGACGAAACTATTATGATGGGATGCGAATGAGGGAATGATACTCGAAACCTACCCAAATGAAGAAGTAACTAAATAGAAATATAATGATAAGGAGGCCTCCTCCCCGCGGCAACCCACGCTAATGACTCGTAGAGCCTATAAGGAGCCGAGTCGGTTGTGTTATTGGGTGTCACCCCTCAAATGATTATGGGCCCCGCCATTAGACGTTTCCACGATCCCGCTCGGATAGCATGCCTTTAAGGAGGTGGATTGCTAGCCCTCGCCCTCCGTACTGTCGTTGGTCGGCATCCAACAAAGGCAAGCTTCGGACACTTTAGCCTAGAGCGGACTCTAGTTTCTCAGGGACACCACGTAGAGGTATGTCCGACTGGCTTAACATAGGTTACCAAAGTAACAGGTCCCCTAATGATATGTAGATTTTTGACACTATTTTATTATCAAAAGACGAAACCACATTTTAAATCTTTTATCCTACATTTACCCAAATGGACATTTTGTAACCACGATATAAAAACATTTTTTTCATAGAGATTTCAGAAAAATTCCGAACAAAAACTTTGTTTTCATGGGAGAATTTTCGTCAGATTTTAAAAAAATTAATTGAAAATTGTTGCCATTTGAATATTCAGTAATGTTCTTTTCTTTTTGTGAAATGTTTAGTGTTGAAGTCGATATCGATAAATTTGATCGGAAATATTATATCGATAAATTCCGCGTGCTGATCTTCGTTAAATTTTGTTGTTTCTGTTGAAATTTCTTTGAAAATTTAATTATCTTATTCTAAATTTCGATTAATCAGTCGTATTAGTCAATTCTAAAGCTCTTGTTAGGTGACACATGTTACGTTCGAGATTGTGTTCTGATGAAAATTCAAAAATAAATATGGTTCCAATCGATTGAATTTTTTTGTTTTCAATTTAAATTTCACAATGGCAACAATCATACGAGTTAAACGAAAACGTACTTCTTGTCCACTCGACGAAATTGTCTATCCATTAGAAAAAATAAAAAACAGTAACACCGATCAACAATCTATCACACAATTCTTTCGATTCGTTACCGATAAAAACTTCCAATTATCATCGATCGTCGAACGGATTAATAAAAAACACGATTCCAATGATGAAGCGTACTAGTGCAACGACTATATCGAGGACGACGACATGAGGATCAAACTCGATCACAACGAGGAACAGAGTGACGATGAATCGAGCAGGAGTGATACTGGATCGTTGACATATTATGCGGTATGAAACGTCTACAGAAATTGATCATCCCCAAGAAGCTTCTCAGTGCCGTGACTGTTACTGGTCGGGGAAAATCTCTGATAGCTTTGACATGGCTCTCCATTGGTAGTACGCCTTTTTCGGATAATACGTGACCCAGGAATTCAACTTGTTGTCGGAAAAAGTGGCATTTCGGCAGTTTTACCTGTAGGTTGTGTTTGCTCAATCTCGCAAGTGTCGCGGTGATATGTGTTTTGTGTTGCTCGTGATTCGGCGACGCGATGATGATGTCGTCGACGTACGCGGCTACATTCGGGAGTCCGCTGAGTACCGTATCAATGTGCCGCTGGAACGTTTGTGAAGCATTCCGTAGTCCGAAGGGCATGCGCACATTGTCGTATAAGCCGAACGGTGTTGTCACTGCCGTCTTCTGAATTGAGTTTGTGTCCATGGGGATCTGATGGTACGCTTTGCTCAAATCAAGAAATGAGAAGACGGTGCATCCTGCGAAGCGCTGAAGAAGGTCGGTAATGAGCGGCATTTGGTACGAGTCTGGAATGGTCACCTTGTTGAGTCCTCTGTAGTCACCCCATATTCGCAAGATACCGTCCTTTTTCTTGACGATTTGCAGGGGTGCTGCCCATTGGGAAGAGGAGCGTCGGATTATTCCGGCCTCTTCAAGCTGTTTGAACTCTTCAGCTGCCAGGGCACGAATCGCTTGCAACAATTCCCGTCTTCGTTGGACTGATGGGCAGTCGGTCGTTGCTATGACGTGGGTCGACACACAAGTTGTACTGTCGTTGCTTAGTGCTTGAAGCAGCGTCGGGAACTTGCCACGAATGTATTGCAACATGTGTTGTTCATGGATCGAGAACGCATGAGACTGTGTGTTGGGAACTGTCCCTGGTCGTTGGTTTGGTGTGGTGATAGTGTCCGCCGGCGCTGTGTTGACTTGGTCCGTTGCTGTGGCCTGATTGAGAATGAGTCGGTGCACCCTGCAATCTGCTAAGATGTCGAAATATTCCAGGAAATCGGCCCCCAGAATAGGCTGGATTACATCTGCTACTGTGAACTCCCACTGGAAAGATCACTGCACCTGCGTCAGTGATAAGGTTAAGGAGATGGTGCCGTAAGTACGGACTGCTGTACCATTGGCTGCTGTGAGCTTCCTGGCGTTCTCTGTGAGGTGCGGTACGAATTTTTGTGGCCAAATTGAAACAGCCGAACCAGTATCGACTAAAAAGAATTCTGAGGTGCGTTGATTGTTGTGGGTTTGTGCCTCTGATGTGAAGTCGCTGCAGCAATTGCCATGTTGAGTCTCATCGACTGCACGAATGAGTGGCGG
>MQRK01218109.1:7880-21340 GCA_001938485.1 Girardia tigrina
CATTCTCGCAAACCAACCATTGCCAGCTATCAATTGCCATTTGAGAAAACGATATGTTTTCTCTATCGTTCCGTACTTTACAAGGTAACGGAGACATATGATAAAGATGACAACTAACAGCGCACCAAAAGCTAATCCGTTGACTATAAGGATTTTGATGAATTAATACAAAAGGCCCGACGAGTTGAATCGAATAATTTGAATAGAATTAAGCCCATAGAAATTGGAGCAACAGGCAAGATATTTAAAAATGCAGAGTCGAGAAATAATCAACAGTCCGGTAGTAGGGCCGATGGTAATTCCTCAAATCGATATGATAATAATAATAATAGAAATAATTCATACCAGAATGGTAGAAATAATTATAGAGGAAATAATCGAGAAAACGGTCGAGGATATAATAATCAAGGAAACAATAGAAACAATAATGGCAATAATGGAAATAATAGTGGATATAATAAAAATAATAATAAAGGGAATAATAATGAATACAATGAAAATAATGATAATGGATATAATGGGAATAATAATAGAAATAATGGAAATAGAAATAATAATAATAATAACGTGAATAATAATCAGAGAAATAATGGATACGAAAATAATAATAATAATGATAACAGGTACAACGACAATAGTAATAGAGGAAAAAATAATCAAAATCGAGGATTTAATAGTAATAGAGGTAGAGCTAGAGTAAATCAAAGTAGTGATATTCAATGTTATAGTTGTGGACAATATGGACATGTCGTTAGAACTTGTAAACAAAATACGGGAAGTTTTCAAAATAAACCTGTCTATGGGGTTGAGATCGAGGAGTCGGACAATTTAAGAGATCAGGCAGCTCAAATTGAAAAGGAAAGATTAACTGCAAGTTATATCCCAATGGAACTTTTAGAATTTGATGAAATTGGCGATTTACGAGAAGAAATCGAGATATTAAAAATCCGATTAAAAAGAGAAAAGGAACTTCAGATCGGAGCGATTGAAGACAGAGCTACAAACGAAATAATTAAGGAATTAAAATTTAATTTGCAAAGTAATGTCCCAGACGAAAATAAAATAAAAGAAATACTGTCCGAACTATATGAAGTTAAAGATACGGGTGAAATAGAGCCCGCCCTATCTATATTACGAAAAGAAATGTCGAGAATCTCTAGTTGCAGAGGAAATATATTAAAAATATTAGAAAGATATGGGCAATACATTATTGCAAATAAAAATTTACTGAAACCTCTAGAACTGTCCATTGTGACAAATGATAAAAATCCTCAAACGACGGAAATTTTGAAAATACATAAGGTACACCCATGTGTTAAAGCGAATAAAATAATAAATAAAGTTAAAAGAATATGGCCAAACCCGTTAAAGCAAAGTGATGAAATATTATTATATTACAACAATAATCAAATAAATAGAATGTAACATTTAATATGTGCAGGACTTGCTTTTGAGGGAGAAAATGTTTTAAAGGCCGTAGCCGTTTTAGATAAGACTAAAATGAAAGGGAAGTTTATTCCTCAGCTAGCAACTGATATAGATGAAGATATAATTAAAGAAAGCTCGGATGAAGAAGCAACTCAAACTGCTAATGAAGGAATTACAGACGAGTTATTAGAAAAATTATGGCAAGATGCGGATCAACCTAACGATGAAGATAATTTTAGAGAATTACTCCCAAATAATGAGAAAATAATGGATAATTTCAAGGAAATATCCTCAAATATAGTTGAAGCTGCAACTTCGACAAAAAGGCAAAGAGAGAGACCAAAGAAATACGAAAATGATCCACAATTACCAATAAAGGACTCTAAAAGTCAATCTTCAGGAAAATCACTTCGCCAAATAGCAAAAGGAGGAGATCCGGGTGAAACAAAAAATATAGAAATAGAAAACGTTGTCCATTGTTTATTAAAAGAAGTCGTAAAAGGTAATTACAACTTCGCGTTTATGAAACATGAAGGTATAAAAAGTATGATAAAAATAGCCCAAAAAATAAAGAATGATGTATATCACGTACTTAAAGAAAATGAACGCGGTATAAATGATGGAGAAGTACTACGAAATTTACTGGGTGTGACACCCGATAAAAATCGAACAATTACTGCTCTCGTATTTATCGTCATAAGAACACATGAGAAAATTATATTTCATCCTATGGGTCAGGACACCTACATAGGATTGGCAGTTTCATTAATTGAAAATTGGATAAACCCTTGGATACAATCTCGGGTTGGATGGAAGAATGCCCTTCGTGAAGATGATGAAACAGAAGAAGAAGAATCTGATACTGAAATTTTTAAAGAATTTAAAAAGATGATAAAACAAAAAAAGGGTGCAAAAGATAAGACAAATTTGTCCGTAATTATGATGATGATAATGATGATGTTTCAAGTAATAAAAGGGGCCGAAGGAATTACAGCATATGACTGTTCGAAGCCAAATTTTGGTCAAAAATATTCACTTTTAGATGTGGAAGAATGCCCAGAGGCAAGTCCTATAAGTATAGAGGAAGCCCGAGAACAAGTTATGAATATTTATCAGGAATCTGATTTTGTTTTTTTGGAGGCCAAAGAATGTAAAGTCAAATTTGTGGAAGAAGTTTTCCGATGCGGAACCCAAACTCCACAACCAGTTAAACCAACCGGCTTTCTAGAAATTGCAACAATTACGGCTAAACAATGCGAAGAAGGATTTATAACTGGAAAAATATCATTACCTTCTGATATTATACTAAATGCAAAAACAGGAGTAATACTTAAACAAAGCGTAAACGTTTTTGGATGGTCCATGTCTTCAGGATGATGCCAAAGAGGAGAATTTATAATATGGGGACAGAAATATAGTAAATTAGTCGTCAGACGCCAATATATGACGAAACTAAGATAATTCCAAGCTACCTTTGATAGTGTCACCCGAAAGATGATGACACACCCGTTTTGTTTTGCGGAAGATGGAAGTTGTGATACCGGAGAATCCATAACAACTTATCAATTGGATAAAAAGGAATATCCATTTACATTATTGAAAACAACGAAATTTAGAATTTATCAAGGGTCAATGTTCAATGATGAGGCAACTGAAAATATAAGAGAAAAAAAACGAAAAAAGTTGTACCTAAAAAGAAAAAGACACCAACAATATACATGTCAGTAAAAAAAGGATGAAATGATGAAATTTATTTGGAAAGGCACCATAATTAAATGTGCTAAAGAAGTCATTGAAACCAATTATAAAGGAATATATTTATCCAGCAAACTCATAAAAGAATCACGGAATAAAGTGAACAAAGTTGATGTAAAAACATTGTCATACTTGCACAATAAGATTGATTATTTGTATCATAGTACCCTAATGACAGTTCAAAGATTATACTACGAAACAATTAGAGCGGATTGTCAAACCAATAGAAAAATCTTAGAGTTAAAAATAGCAGTAGCAGCAGTGAATCCAGAATTAATTACACCTATGTTATTTAATGAAAAGGGTACGTTTGCTCGTGTTATTGGAGAAACACTACAATTTTTCAGTTGTAAAGCAGTTCAAGTTACTTTGGCAGTAATTGATAAATGTACCAATGAATTGCCAGTATCATATCAAGGAGTACAAGTCTTTCTTCTGCTTATTACGAGGATCTTAACAGATCAGAAATATCAACCTAGAATAATTGAGAAGTGTACTAACATTCTGGATCCAATGTTTAAATTGGATGAAAATAGATGGATAACAGTATCATATCGGAAAGCAGTAGCATCCAAATGTTATTAAAATGTTATGTATCATGGTTACGGTAACCATGGTACTTGTGATTATACTTATGTACCTTAGATGATTGTACAGATGTTATGTATTATATTGATGTATGAAGCACAATAGGAGTTTTATACATGCTGTTTTTACATGTAAAATAAAATGTTATGTATCTCGGTTAAGGTAACCATGGTACTTGTGATTGATGATGAGGCCTAGGCTAGGTACATTGAGCAATTCATGAAGTATTGTTTGATGTTAAACAACACACATATATCAAATTTGATGGTTGATAGCATGATGGTAATGATTGATAAGGTAGTTCTTTTAGAATTTTATATATTTTTCAGTATTTTCTGTATTTTTTTTACATGTTCAGCTGTGTATTAATATAATGAATGCAATACGCTGACATGATGGATACAATATGTTGACATGAAGGATGCATGACAATATCTCCTTGGATACGACCATGTTTTTAATGGTTGATACGATATTGGTTGATAACATAGTATAATATCTATTATATAATATTTGAACACATAATATGCATATGTTCGAAAAGGCACTACGTATTGATTTTTCTAAAAATCTAAAATGATATTCTGGTTATTCATATATGAGTTACTCCCTAGGGCTCCATGTGTTTATACAGATTTTTCATATTTTACTTTCTTCATCTTATATGCTCTATGAAAGTTATCTCTCACTTTATACTATAAAATACAACATCTCAATAATCAATATATGTGCATTTTTTCGAGAATCTAAGATCATATTCCGACTATTTACCTATGGATTTCTATCTAAGTGTTCAGAGAGATTTTTGATATTTTGCTTGCTTCACCATCTATACCCTATTGGTGTTCTCCACAACTGTGGGCATTCGGCCCCACTTTACACTATATTATATTAAAACATGAATGCATTGTACTTTGTACAATTGTGAACTTATTGATTTCACACACTTGCACACGTACAGTATTGATAAGCACATGTGCAGCATAGATTTAGTGCAGTATTGATTTTTTGCACTTTTTGTGTAATTTTAATGGTTTTAACATGTTTTTCATGATTTTTATGTTGATTTTCATGGGTTTTAAGGTTTTTTCATGGTTTTAAGATAACACTGAAGGTTTCTAAGGTGTATATATAATATGAATAATATATATGTATATATAATAATAATATATAATAATATCATAATAATATAATACAATATATAATATAACATAGTATAATATATATAATATTAAAATGTCATGTATCTTGGTTACGGTAACAATAGTACTTGTGATTATACTTGTGTACATTAGGAGATTCATGAGGTATTGTTTGATGGTAAGCAACATACATATATCATATGGGTTTCAGATATATACGAAAAAATAGATATTTGAGCACGTTTTTGAGAATTTCAGAAAATTTCGAAAAAATTTATTTATCAGCACTTTTATGAAAATTTTGATGTGGAATCTTAATGTACGTATGTGGGTTCCTATTCAAGTGCATGAGCACTTTTATTGATATTCTGCTTCCTTGTGCATCTAAAATCGATGTGCACTTTGTGTAAATTTACACATTATACCAATTATAGGGAAAAATAATCAATATATGAAAATTCTAATTGCATATTCAGAAAGAGAATCAAAATGTGCATCAAACACATGATATCAATTTTTGACAATAGCACTTTTAAAAAATTTTATGTATTGATTTTTACACTTTTGCACATGTGCAACTTGAAAAGCATTGTGCTAGCACATTAGAAATGTGCGACACAGCGTGCAATATCGATTAGCACTTTTGAAAATATCGATTAGCACCTCTGGGCACTGTGCAGTGATGGATTAGCACTTTTTTCTACGGTCCTTAGTGATGTGGGTCGCGGTTGCTATGGATACGTGAACCTTTACCATGGTTACAACCGCCTTGAATCACTGTATCCGTTTGCCAATGAAAAACGTTCCTTGGTTACCGTTGCTATTGTAACCATGACCTTGGTTACCGTCACCAAGTGAAGCGGAACGGTTGCTGCTTAGGCTGCAGTAACCGGAACCGTTGCTAAGGCATCCGGAACCAATCAGAACCGTTGCTATGGAACCAATGAACCAATCAGAAGCGTTGCTAGGGTGATCGCGATCGTTGCTAGGGAACCAAGGAACCAATCAGAAGCGTTCATAAAGTGATCGCGACCGTTGCTAAGGAACCAGGAACCAATCAGAAGCGTTTCTAAGTGAACCGGAACCGTTGCCATGGTAACCGCAACCGTTGCTAAGGTGATCGCGACTGTTGCCATGATAACCACGACCATCGCTATGGAAATCGCGACCGTTGCCATGGTAACGACCCCCCCCTCCGGGGGGGTGAGGGAGAGTGCCCATTTTTCCCCTACTAAATTCTACCTCTGGCAAAATTTCCGTCCAGTCTTTGTGAGTTTCATCCTTCATTAGTTTATTTATGGCATCTCTAATTGTTCTAAATTGTCACTCCACGATCCCGTTGGTATTATGGTGGTATGGACTTGAATATACTATTTCAGCTTTAAACTTATTCATTATGTCTTTAAAAAGTGCTGATTCGAATGTTTTTCCTCGATCGACATGGATTTCTTTGGGTGCTCCAAATTTCCAAATCCATTTGTTTAGTAATACTTTTCTTACGGTTTTCTCGTCTTGATGGGCAACGGCATTTAAACTTGTGTCTACTAAATTGATCAATTATCGCGAGTATGTATTGATATCCATTAATATTTCTTTTAAGCGGTCCGTAGAAATCCATGTATAATTTTTCGAAGGGTTGATCAACTCTTTGTGTCATGTGCTTCTCTTTTGTTTTTGTTGTTAGAGTCTTTCTCTTTTGACAATTCACACAGCTTTGTACGATTTCCTTTATCGCTATTCTCATATCATTCATATAAAAGTCATTTTTTAAATAATTGTAAACTTTCTTGCTACCAGCGTGATATAGCTTCTTGTGAATATCTTTCACAAATTCAGTTCTTTTTGTTTTCGGGATCCAGTATTTGTTATCCATTGTTGTCACGATATTATCTTTCAGTATCCATTTCTTTGTTTTCCCAGTTCTAAGATCTTCTCTAATTTGCTTTATCTCATCATTATCTTTCTGCCATCTGAATTTTTTTGATTCATCGTCAAGGGCTAAAATTCTTGTTTTGAATTTTCCTTTCTTAGCTTCTTCGAGCATAGTCTGACATTGTACACACATTTCGCAGGAATTTCTCGACATTGCATCGGCGTTAGAATGTTTTTCTTCTTTTCGGTATTCCATTTTCATATCAAAACCACTAAGGAAATTTATCCAAGTTTTGGGTTATTGGATTCTTTGTCGTCAACATAAATGTGATAGCTTTGTGATCCGTTTTTAATAAAAATTTCTTACCGTAAAGATAGTGTTTAAAGTGTTGTTTGAAATAGTAGATTGGCAGCAGTTCCTTTCTCGTAATACAGTATCCCAATTCATGTTTGTTGGAATAATTAATCGAAAAAATACAGTATTGATGTTAATATTCACATGAAATGTATGTGTCAACAAAAGTTCTTCTAATACATAGTTTTATTCATCAAGCATTATGATTTACATATGTGCTGCAGCTGCAGTATGTAGGTAAATATCATAAATAAGCGTAAATACTGATAGTATCAACCTATTCATAATAAATTTTCTTTTTAGAAGCTGATGACAAAACATTTCTGCTAGTATCAGTATGATAGTTGACAGGAAGTTCTATACTGTAAAAAGCATTAATATACATGTATGAGAGCTTCAGTTTCAAAGTCTTATTACATTTAACTTCGATACTTATTAAATATATGACAATTTATATATATCCTAGAAAAGCAGTGTGTAAACATTAAAAAAAGGCGTTCATAAATATCAATTTTAGTAATCTTTTAACGACTAAGGTATGTAAATTGATCGCTTAATTAAGAAAAACAATTAGTTATAAAATCGATATTAGACGGATCTTCAATAATTTCCTGAAATAAAATAAATTCTGTTTCTTTTGCATAAAAATGTTTTCTTAAACAGGTTACTTAAGAAATTTCATTTTCATATAATACAATTATATAAATGTATTTTTTAAAATGTTTCCCCATTGCTTTGAAGTAAGGTACATCGCTCACTAATTTAACTAATTGTCACCACCGGAATTGGACAACTGAATCATACAATTTCGGGCGTCAATTTACGGGCCTTTACATTATTAATTATCGGTCATCGGCAGAATTTTACATCATTGGGATGCTGTCATTTTACGGCCCATAAAAACTATAAATTAGCCTCTTCATTTTCCAATATTTATTGGACATACAATTATAAAATATTTAACTTAAATAGTTAACTATATGTTTTTACGGTTTACTTTTTACGTGATTCTCAAAATGCGTTGTTTTTCATATATTTATTTATTTTCTTTTTTTTAATCATGGTCTGGATGTCATTTTTAGAAAACGCTCTTATGAACATTGACAAAGCCTAAATACTCAGCAAGCAACAAGTGTTGATCTAACCGAGCTCGAAGGTCATCGACAAGTTCTTTCGGGTCATGCCTTCAAGAGATGTATAAAATAATTTATGGTTGTCGTTGATCATTGATCTAGCAAGATCGTTATCTAATTAAATGGTAGAATCAAAAAATGCGCAAATCATAAGGTTAATACTTATAATGTTTATAATGAAATGTAGGAAATCTTAAAAAGTAAAATTTAATTGAATTTTTTTTATAGAAATATTAATTTACCTGATAATTTATCTTTAGGTTTCCAATACATAATAATGATTTCCCTGGTGAGTATTTATTTGCTAATATTAATGGAACCGTATCTAAGTTGAGATCAACTGTAACATTTTTTGACTCTTCTTTTTCATTTATTCGAAAAGTTGTTGTCTAAACGTTTACTGAGTCAGTAAATATAAATAAAATTTTATTTAAAATTTAAATTTTTTATTGAGAATTTACTATTATTATATATAAGTTAACAATAACATTTACAATCTTTCATTATAAAAAATTCAGGAATTGAAAAGTCTATAAATAGTTTATTTTTTAGTTTATCCCACTAAATCTAATACAAGCACATTTAATATCACCTTTAAAAGGATAATCAAGTTCCCTTGTAACATGTTTTTGTAAGAATTTTGCTGTAAATATATATCTTATTGCAACGGGAAGAGAGACATTCCTCTATCCGCTATGTTATCAAACACCATCTTTGGGATCTTTTCTTGATCGCTCTCGTCAATTCTTCAAACAGACGCTGGTGCATAAATATTTAAGATTGGATTCAACGTACCTTTACTTTTCTCGGTTGAGATATTTCTTCCATCTACCACTAACATTTATTTGATGATAAACTAACATATGCCTCTGAAACTATTCACTAGTTTATAACTTTGTTGCACCCCTCTATTGGGCTTATATAAAAACCAACACACTTTTTGGGGTACCATGTAAAAGATGTACATTCTTTATGTACTTTCTTAATTCATTTTGCTCAGCGAATTCTTTATAACAAAAAGGGTTTACAGTACAGTTTACTCTTTTGATGAATAACTGAATCATAAACGGATATTCATTTCATTCTTCACATTTCCTTTCAAATGCTCGGTTACAGTGCCTTTAGGTAAGTGTTTGAATTCCTCATCATTGTCAAGGACCCCACCTCAAGTTTAAGTATTCTCAATACTTTACCAAGTCATCTTTGATGCCGCGAAGAATACACTATCTTATTAGTTGCTTTTTACGGCAACTGACTTTCTCGTTATCCAAAACCAGTTTAGAGTTTAAAAATCTTTTTACTTTGTTCACCCCCCCCCTTTCCTTCATCCTTTTGAACTCGTTATAAATACATATCTAAGCTAGAATCACTTTTATCTGAACCAAACCAATCGATTGGTCTCTATTATGAATTCTATTAGGCTTGGTTTTCTACATGTACAGCTGTTAAAGAACGTTTTTAATAGTGCAATACCCTTCTCAGACATTGTTTATCATTCGCTTCTATAATAGACTTTAATGTAAATGCTCCATTTAATCGGTTTCATTTTCAATATAAATTCTAACTGTTGCATTAAAATGCCAGTTGCAACATTTTAGCTTCCACATTCCGCATCAAATCAAATGAATTATTCTTCGACTGCAGCTGCAAATAGTGATCAATATATTGTCAAAATAACGGAATTCATTCACCAATGATATGGTCGTCTCACGACACTTAACGTGAAATATTCCCAGACCAGAATAGTGCAAGACATTCGTCTTGGTCGTACTTCTAGTCAATCTAAATTCAGAAAATTCTTTCTTCAGTATATCCAAATTTCTACAGTTTCAATTATATTTAAATCATCTGCATATATTCCAAACTAGTGACCAGCATTTCAGCACCATTATCGTCAATGAAGGTTACCCCACCTGCAAAACCTTTCTATTTAGCCATTTTAAGAACTTCCTATAAGACCAAGGTAGATTAAGAAAGTACCACCACAAGTTCATGTTTGACCTCACTTTCTAAGAAAAATAGCTTATCCCATTAGAAGTAACTAAATTATCAAGACGTGCTTTACTAAGAGAAGGAACTTTCTCTTGTAAACCAAATATTGTCAATCTTGCAAACCCTTTTTATAATCAAAAGTGTATTCAAAAACTTTACAATGTTTTCGGGAAATATGAAAACTCTTTTTTTACTCAAACTTACACATTCAAAAAATTTATACTTCACCAAAGCAGAAAAATAACAATTATTCGTAATTTCCTTCATCTAAATCAATGTACGCGTGCAACCATTGTTGGGAATCATCAACTATATTGATCAGCATTTCACGTGTGATTTTCTTCCAAATTTATTTCAAATCTTTTTTCAGATATTCAACGTTGGAATAATCATTCGTACGACCTTTAGCATCAACAATACTCCAGATTGAGTGGTCCAATGGATTGAGATTAGGTGAAGGAATATGCCAGTCATCTATGGTCATTTAATCAAGGCAGTGGTTGTGGAGCTAATCAGGTGTCTGGAGTAATTTATTAGCTGCCCCTGATTCTTGCATAGAAGTCCCAGTTCAATTGTCAAAATTTATAGACATTTCGATTGCTAGACATTCAGAACTAATAACGGCTTTACCTTGGAGATTGTCTTGGTCGAGTGTTTGCAATTGCTTTAACACGCTGAATGTTTATTCATGTTCTTTCAGTTTAGGGTCTATCTTTTTCAAATCGATTATCCTCGCTTTCTAACTTTTTGCATCGCTTCACCACATATGTAACCAAAGATTTTTTAATGTCTAAAATGCGAAACATTTTCTCTCCATTTCGATAAATCCATATAAAAACAGATTGCAACTCCTTCGTGGACTACCTTTTCTAAAATAAGCTTTATTTTAAAATAAAAAAATTATAAAGCAGTGAATGAAAAAAAGAAAAACAATTTTCTTATTTTCCGGACACTCTGTAAAGTTTTTTAATATAATCATGATTAGAAAGAGTCTCCATTATTTCCATTTTTACTACGAAGCTTTTGAAATTTTTACATATAGGTATTTTGAAACTTACTGATTTTGATATGCTGATAAATATATTAATCCAGCCTGCATTTCTGTCTAAGGTTTGTATAAAAGAAATATTTTGATCCTTTACAGTTAATACATGTTCTGAATTTTTAAAAATGGAATATTTTATAACATTAGAATCTTTTTCTATTCTCAATATTTCGATATTGCTTTGAAATGCCGGTGAAAATAAAGATAGTTCTACATTTAATTCGTCAGTATTCGGGAGTACTCTTAAGAATAGCTCATTTGTTAAAGACAGTTGTAAAGCTTCACACAGCGGTCCTCTTTCAATGAAGTTATCGTTTTCTGGGCATTTGCACCTAAATAAAACTATTTTTTAATCTTTGAAAAATAACAAATAATTACATTAAATTTTTTGAACCACTTTTACTTCCTCCATTTTTACAAAATAAATTTGGATTTGGCTTAAGATCGATAATTGAACGTCCAATAATAATAGTACTGCCTCCGATTAGGGTGTCGTTCGAGGGACTTTTTAACTCTGGTAATAATTCTTCAATCGTAATACAACTTATATTATTTTTACAATCCGAATACACTTCCTTAATAAATTATATTCAAATAAATAATGAAATATTAATAGGGATATTCAAAAGTATTACTAATTGATTCTGTTGAAAATATATATAAAATTCCATTGAATAGAGAGAGACAAATTTTGAAATATTTGATGATAAAATAATGTAAAAGTAAGCTCACCGATGAACAGTAATTTAGTGATCTCTGAGCTCACTTTTAACAATAGAATAAAATTAATAAATTAAGATAATATAATAGAATTATAATAGGTCGACAAGATGTCTGAGATTGTTGTTGTTACGTTAGTTTGGGAACTGAGATAAATGAATAAAGAGATAAAGTGAGACAAACAAATACAAATAAGTTATTCTGTTAAAAGTTTTCCAAAAAGCAATATTGAACGGAGATAAATGGACAGAGAGAACATTAAGAACATTTAGACAAGTCTCATTTGAATTTTTATTGCAATTACATTTAGAGTCATTATAACTCTCAGGTCTTTCATCGTTTGTCATCATTCTAATTGGTTTACTTATTTCTGTTTTTAATCGTGATTATTCGAACATTTTTTTAAGTTGTTTTAAAATATTTAACCTCTAAAAATATTAATTAAAAAATAATAATTTTTACCATTTCTCAATAAATCCCAAAATAATAAAAATGTCATCAAATTATTAAAAATGTATTTAATTTAAATTTTACTAAAAATTATTAAACTTAATTTTAATTGTGAAATTAAAATATGAATTTATCAAATGATTATTTTAACTGTGTTCGAATAGTCAATCCTTTAAATTTAATAAAAAATACCAATTTCCATCTGGGTGGGAGAATCACCATTCTAAATTCAACATACTTAAATCAACATACAGCATCCATACATTTACACATTCAAATAATTTAAAATATTTCTCACAAGGTCGACCAGATTTCTGAGATTCTTTTTGTTACGTTAGTTTGGGAACTGAGATAAATGAATAGAGATAAAGTGAGATAAACAAATACAAATAAGTTGTTCTGTTAAAAGTTTTCCAAACAGCAATAATTAACGGAGATAAATGCACATAGAGAGGAAAGTGAATCAAATAAATCCGAATGAGATTTTGAATAACATACTTCCATACAGGATAAATTTTAATTTAATATCATTATTTCTAATTCAATCAAGTTATTGAATGAATATACATATAAATTATGAGGGGTTAATTTAAATTTTTATCTCCCCTGAATAATTTATTATTTTTTTATTTTAAAGGGTAAAATATTTTTTTTATGTTAATATGCTTATTCAATATTTTAAATTTAAAAATGATATAATAAAACAACTATTAAAAATCAAAAACGTTTTTAAAATTAAAATATTTTTTAATGTGTTCTTAAATATTTTAAAAAAATTAAAAATGATATAATAAAAGAAAATCATAAAAAATAAAATATCTATTTAAAAATAAAAAATATCTTTTAATGTATCTATTAAAAATCTTAAAATTAAAAATATCAAGAAAACAAAAATATTAAATATTTATTTATAAATAAAAATATTTTTAATAAGTAATTTTAAAAAACTTTGAAATAAATTTTGAAAATAAAGTTTAAAT
>MQRK01218110.1:8124-24714 GCA_001938485.1 Girardia tigrina
GATATATATATATATATATATATATATATATATATATATATATCATATTCATATGTTTTCATATATATGTTTGTTGATTTGGAATGTTAATTGTTTTAATATGCCAACATGTAAAAAGCAGAATCTCCGGAATGGTTTTAAAAATATATCAATTTTCAAATGCTGTGTTTTGAATTTTTCTTATCAAATCAAAAATCAATGAATGAAAATGTAAAAGACAAAAAAATGGAAAGAATTGTACAAATTGATCAAACTTTCAATTAATTTCGCGTACGAAAATCGTTAGATCGACGGCCAATTCGACATCCGTATCGTGCGATATGTCGCGAGTGTTGTGTGCGTATTGTCGATGATTATTGACGAAGAAGGCAACCCATCAAATCGTTTCAATTTGTTCGGAGTTATCTCAAATCTGTTGGATATTAACAAAAGATTTTACGAGAAATTTCCCAACAATTTCTATTTCACATTGTTCAATACGATGTTGGATTTGGTGAAACTGATAATCGTTAATATGTTGTGTATGACGGAAAAGAAAACCGATGAAAACGAAAGAACGAGAAACAGTCCTCATGAGAACTAAAAATAATGATTGGATGCGAAACGTGGCTCCATGACCTCAACAAGCTGCTGCTCAAATTGAAAAATTGTGTCCATAATATCGGTGCATAGTTTGATGAATGACATAAATATTTGTATTGGTAAATTTTCAATAAACTTTGACTTCAGTTCTACAAATTTCATACTTGACGACCTTATAATTAAAATTGTACTTTTATATAAAATAAAGCAATCTTTGTGAAAGACTTTTCGTTTTTGACTTTTTATCTCTGTTTTTATATATTTAAAGAGTTCTTTTATTTAGTTTTCATCATTATTATTTTATGTACTTATTATTATTAGCTCATGTTTCAATGTAATTTTTGTAGACGTCAGTGAATTTTAACTTTTTTTGTATTTGTATAGATAAAAAAAACTTTAAAATTTTATATACAAGCTGCAAAAGCTCTTTTATTTTTTTATTTATAGAAAACCGAGAATCCGTTTCTGTATAAACCAAATATTAGTAATCCATTTATCTTTGGTCGTCATTTAACCTCTATTAACTCATTAATTTCATCGTTCTTAACTCTTCATTAATTATTATAATAAAAGCTTACAAAATTCACTAGTGGTTTCTGATTCTGGTTGATTTTCTTGTTGAACTGTTTCAATCTTTTTATCTTCTCGAAGAGTTGCAATCTCGATCGAATTTGACTTCTTCGTGGAGGATGAAATAAGGATTGGTCTATTTGTAGAAGAGGATGCTAAAGGAAAATTCTGTTTCTCCACTAATATTGAATTGGACTTCTTTTGTCCATGTACACAGTACCAATTTCCAGTTTTGTTTATTTTCGATACATTTATTGTGTACTTTAATCGCACTGACTCATTTGTAATATCAGTTTTTGAACAACTTGTTATTATTTGACTACATTCCTTTGAGTTACACGACGGAGAACAATTCATGTAACAGATCTCATTTGATCCGAAAGGACACTTTAAATAAGTAAACTGACTTTTAGAGTTCGTAAGTCTGATGTCACAGACCAAAACAATGTGATTGTAGGAGTATTTGGCTGTGATATTGACAAACAAATCATCTGGTTCAGCTGAAAAAATAATTGATAAATATATATATTAAAATTCATGTAAGATATAAATTAAAATGTCAGTAATAATTTTCGATTAAATATTTTTAAAATAATGTTTTTCTTAGTATCTTGTAAGGATATAAGTAGTTATTAAAATAATAAAATGAGATAAATAATTGTCAAAATACTGTTTAATCACTAATACCTTTGAAAGTTTATATATTGTACCGGCATATCCAAATATTTATATTTATATTGATTAATATTTGAGACTGTAGAAGACAGTGGCAATACGAAGACTTTACTTGGTTAGGGTTCATATGAAATATTAGGACTGATAATTTACAAAAGCCCATAATGTATAGAATATATTTTCTTTTATAAACAAGGTAATTTTAAAATTAAATATTATTAAATTTATTGAAATTTTTAGCAATAACAATATATACATATATATATATATATATATATATATATATATATATATATATTGTACAGTAAAATCTATATAAAAGGGATAAAAATAAAACGACGCGTTTCGAGATAATAAAAATCTCATTATCAGGTCAAAAAATGCACTAAGATAATACACTATATGGAAACCTGCCAAAAATTAATAGAATTTATCCAATAAATTATTGGATTAAAATAATTTTATTTCACTTTTCCTTAAAATTAAGAGAAATGCACTAAATGCAATCAATCTCCTTCTCGCAAACCAACCATTGGCAGCTATCAATTGCCCTTTGAGAAAACGATATGTTTTCTATATTGTTCCGTACTTTTCTTCGTTCTTTTCAAGTTGTTCAAAACGAAATGTATTTTTTTCGGTGTGTGATTGTTTTGCATTGGCCAAATGTGTTATTATACTGAGTGTCACCATTCTCAAATCTTGTACAGTTGAGAGAATACACTGTTATCTCAGATTGCAATTTGGTCTGACATTTTAGTCGAATTGAATGGATGAGATTTCCGATGGTTTGGGTTTCATAAGAGGGCTATAATTGAGTAGATTGCATTGAGTGAGACAAGTTTCGTCTCAAAGATTAGCTTATTGTTGACTGTCAATGTTATCCTTATCACGTCTCCGTTACATAGTAATATACGGAACAATAGACTAAACATATCTTTTTCTAAAGCGGTAATTGAAAGCTGACCTGCAAGAATCATGGATTGCAAGAATGGAATTCATCGCGTTAAATGTATTTGTGTTTAATTTTTAAGAAAAATGAAATAAATTAATTTTAATATAATGATGTATTGTTAAAATGTTTTTTAATCATTTTAAAGTCCCACGTGATATGTTAGGTTAATACATGGTGCAGATTGACTTGATGATGTGATTATTATCTTGAAACGCGACGTCCTCCTTTTATTTCATATATATATATATATATATATATATATATATATATATGAAAAATAATTTTGCTGTAGCTTTTTGAAAAAATTGATGAATTATCAATTACTCAATTTCTTAAAAAAGATTTAACAAAATTATTTTTCCAAACTATCAAATTATCGTTCCAAGACTTATATATCTTATAAATTAATAAATAAGAAACAATTATTTTTACAAGAAATAATAAAGTACTTGTGAATAATAAATATATATTTTTCTAATACTATCACGCTTTATTTTCTTTTTAATCGAAAAATATATCAATCACCTAGATACATCAACAGTGGTATAGTCCGTTTCATCCTACATACTCGTATGGCCACTGTTGCTACTCGCCGGGCGATCCTCGTTGTGAGTTTTGAACTCGAAGGTGATTCAAGGTCTAACATTACTTGTAAATGTTTGGCTGAGAGGCACGACATCTACATTAAGATCCGTTCTACCAGTTCCAAACCATCTAATTTCCTCTAAAATATTTTAAAAAATTGTCAAAAGAATATCTAGTTCCATCTCTATTTCATTTGGTAAACCCTTAAATGAAAAAGGACAAGATATTCTTTTGATAATTTTAAACAATATTTCAGAGGAAATTAGATGGTTTGGAATGTGTAGAAAGTTTAGTGTTATGAGGATTCTTAAAACAATTTTGGATGTTCAAAATGTCCAAAGTGATAAAAAGGAAATGGAAACCATTCTTTGAATAACAAATTGTAAAATTAATAAAAAGATAATTTTCTTTTAATTTAATTTTATTTGAAAATAATTTTGTATAAATATTTATAGAAAAATATTTGAAAAATCGAAATTGAAATCTTCTTTCATAATATAAAATAGATAATATTTTCGAAAAAAAAATATTTATTAAATATATTATAAAGAACAAATAAAATTTATTTTTTATTAAATATAATATAAAGTAACTAAATGATATTTAAAAATGATAATTGGAAATATTTTTCTATTATAATAAAATATACGTTGTGTTTCTTCAAATTTTATATGTAACAGAAAAACAGTCATATATTGTTGGTACATTTAAAAATAATTCTTTCCATAAACGTACTTGACATTTTTAATCTGATTTTACAGCTATAAAAAAGAACTCGGTTGTTCAAGAAAAGACACAGGAGGATTCATAGTCAACCCCCACATTAATCATCGGGAGACAACAACGAAAATATATTTTTTTTATATTTTTGTCTGATGTTTAACACTGACTGCCATGGCTATCATATGTGATAGCCAGTGATGTTTCCATTGGGACAATGACTATCATATACGGTTGGCATGGCTTTTCTACACTTCAGACCCGGGCTATCAAAAGCAATATCAGTTACATGAAAATCGTATTGGAGTTTGATTACTGGGCCCCATACGGCGTGTTAGGTATACGTAGTTTGTGCAAATTGATTGAAAAATATCACTTGTATATATAGTTTCATGATTAAAAAATACAAATTACACAAAAAAAATTTTGGCCCCGTGAAGATTTGCAATTTTGGCTTGGTAGTCAAAGTGTAAATGGATTTTTACATAAAACTTGCAATAGACATTAAAATGTAATGAAAAAATACTGTACATATCGGTGTATAAGACAAACCTTTATCCATAAAAATTGTCCAAACAATGGGGTCGTCTTATTTAATATTAACAAAAATTGAACCTTCAATGATATGATATTAAAAGGATTAAAGGTTTCTATTTTTTACTGATAGATAAGACCGCTCGCCATTTGGGGATATTATATATGGACAAAGTGTCTTCTCATATACTGAAATATACGGTAATACTTAATAAAATATTAAAATTCTGAATCGCCTTTGGATATTTTATTAATATTTTTTGAAAGAAATGTGATAAATTTTCGTCCTGAATGTGAATCTATTTTTTGTTGGAATTCTATTAATGATCAGATATACTTTTCATCATATTCCATGATCATTTATCTATAAACGGATCAGTAATCACATATATGGGTCACCGATTTGAACCTGATTTTATTTGTAACAAAAATTTAAATATTTATGTAATTACATTTAGGTTTAGGTGAATCAATGATGCTTATAAATTATAACTTGAAGTCTGTTAGATTATGAGATTATTACAAAACAAGGCGCCAGGTTACCTTGAAAATGTTTAGTTTAGTCTTTTTCATGTGACATTCATAATTTGTAAACCCTTTAAGGAAGTAGTTTTTAAACGTTTTAAAAGTTATTTAGATTATGTAAAAAAATTATTTCTAAAAATGGAAAATTTGAAAATAAATATTTATTCGTTTTGTTTATCCATTGAAAAGATTAATGAAGAGATAGGAATAGATTTGGGTTTTGAGAAGCTTTTATGTATGAATGTTATGTAAAGGTTTTTTTCGGGTTTTAACATATATTTTCCTAAATTATTGAATATTCTAAGGCTAAAAATATTTCTAGAAAATATAGCATTAAAACCGTTAATTTTAAATTAAAGAATAATACAAAATTATATGCATATAAAATATGGAAATAATACAATTTACAATCAAAGGAACGAAGTTTTAGAAAATCAAGTCTATTAGTTTCTAAAATAAAAAAATTATGTCATTGAAGGGCAGTTTTAGACCCGCTGGTCTTTCTAGGGTTAAATTAAAATACATGTACTCTGACGAAATAATTAGGTAGATAATGGTTTTTCACATAAACTAATTAAATAAATAGTTACAGGAGAGAACACGCATCACAATAAAAACTAACTTCTATTTTTAATTAAAACTCAATGGAAGGGCATATGGAGTCTTTAAACAGTCTTCAAATACATCTATCGAATATTACTGTTAATTTATCATTTTATTGGCTCTTTATACATTAAATTCTTATTTTTTTCTACTCTTACCATGCATCAGGTGGTCAAGAATCTTATTCGATCGACTCAGTTGGGAATGCTCACTAACTATTAAACTATTTTCGTTCTTCATTTTATTCTTTGTCAAATAAGTTTTAACTTCTACTGATGAAAAACATGAAAACATGTACAATTGATATATTTTGAAACAAGATGTAATTACATTATATAGAAACAATGTCAAATTAGCGTTCACAAGTTTCAATGATGTATACATCGAAAGATAAAATCTATAAAAACTTTTAATTGACCAAAAAGAAAATTAACTTAAGTAAAAGAATTGGAACGGTATCGACGCGTCCTGCAGTGGTGGTCGTCCCACAATTAAACCATAAATCAAAACTTTAAACGATTCAAGAGCCTGTTCATTACTGATTTGTTTCCAGAATAGATTCGTCAACTTTTTATGGCGAATTGAGCACATCATGATAACTATCCTTATTTAATCCATTTACAAATGTTACACTATTCCAAAATACTCACAGAACTTATCAAATGAAGCATAATTATTGGAGTTCATAATTCATTATTTATTCTGATGTTAAAATACTGTCTTCTTGAAATTTATATTTTCCAATAGTTATTTGCTTTAACTTGTTAACTGCCATGAAGAAAACCTTGTGCGCCTCACTATCATGTTCACATATGGCTGTCTACTGTACAAGTCATATTTTTTTGGAAGAAATACCACTCCAGTAAATTTAGTTTATCTCCATAAATAGGACCATGGAAATGTACTATGGAAATAAGGCTTCTAGTAGAGCATCAATGGCCCAGAGACCATAATTTTTTTAATGGGGACAGTAAATATGTTAAGAGAATCCCGCGCTTCTTTAATAAATCTTAATGTTGTTATTATTTGCAGAATTGATAATTTTTTGGAAGATGTTTTAACTGTATTAAATAAACTTGTTACTCGTACTTTCCGATAATGTTGTTCCCATGAACGAATAATGCCCTGATCACCCGGTTGAAACAGTGCTCTTACGCCACTGGAACAAATACTAACTCGATAATTTCAACCAAATTATTTAACAAATCTTTCCATGACAAAAAATATCATAATGTCCATTGAAGTAGGCCTTTATGTAAACGAAATATTTCGTTATATCCAGTTAACAGGTTAAACAAATATAACAAGTTTTATAACTTTCTACACATATTGCATGTTTTTATAATATATTTTGAATTTTTAATCAAACAACCCAGAGAAGGGTAAGATGTAGTGAAATTTTCAGTATATTTAGATTTAATAATATTAAAATAGTTTTAAAAAATCGTGATATTAATTGAATTTCTAAATTGTCCGGATTGATATTAATACTACTGCGACTGCGCGTTAATTAGCATATTTGTAAAAATATTAATAGAAGAAGATGTGGTAAAGACCAGAAATCGTTGACGAAAACATGGTTAGCTTGTCACACATACTGACCACCAGTCACCTGCGGTAAGACACGCACTGATTGCACATACATATCACTTTTTATTGACGTATTAAGCGCCAGAGGATGTAATCTAATATAATAAAAAATAGATATTTTATTACTAAATCTACAGAATATCCTTTTAGTGAAAGCTGAAACCAACTTTACTTCAACAAAACTACAAAATAATATTTCGACTTCCATTTACGAATCGGAAAATATCAATAGACAAAAAAAATATTTACGAAAATATTCAATTTTGTCGATGGAAGGTGTCCTAATTTTTCAACAATTCTCACGAATCCAAAATTTCAACGAAAAAAAATTATTTTAAAATTTGATTCGTGAAACAGGAGAATAAAAAATGTCGGAATTTTCGCTATCTCGAGAATCATTTCGTTAGAGGAATAATAATTCCTTTTTATTTCACGCCCATAAAACGATAAAAAAAAGTAAAATTAATTATTTTTTAAAGCTATCACGACACATAAATTCAGATGATAACAAAGGTTTGAATTTTAAATCTAGATATTTCGCTACCCTATATGGAGACGTTCAATTCTTTTATTTTTGGCAATTTTCCAAAAAAATATCGTCTAAAATATTTTTCCTACAACGAACAAATATGAAAAAGAAAATTAAAAAAAATTTAAAATATTAAATTAAACAACTATTTATTAATTATTTAATATTTATGTTTTTTTTCTCTGAAAAACATATATAAAAAAGTGAAAAAAACATAAACATCTGAGAAAAATATTTCACGAAAGAGGAAAATTTTTTTTATCATTTTCTATTTGTAAAATTCAGCCATTGCTATTTTTGATGGGATCAAATGTTATTTATTGTGGATCAACAAATTTGTATGAATTTTCCATTTGGAAAAAAGATGTATTAATTAATGCATTTCGCCAGAGGTAATGGATATATGATCTGGATCAAACATTCTTCCTGTCTCACTGTCTGTTGCTCTTATGAACGGCAAATGTTGTCAATATATCAGCAACTGCCAGTTGTTCACGAATATATTATGTACAGGCAAATGATGGAAAATGACACATGTGCGATCACTAGTTATCATTATATCCCGTTTTTATTTTTTATCCATTTAAATCTGAAAAAATAATGCAATTGTACGTAGTGATCGTTATGAATGATGTAGTTGATGATTATGCCCCGACTCCCATTAGTCTTTCGGGATAGCAATTAGAATAAACATAGATTTATTAGGTGGTTATATGACGTAATGTTTGCTTTGTTATTGATCCCAGAAATTGTTGGAATAAACGGATCAGCGGGAATCACCGGGGTGCCCTCTGCGATTACGCGCCCCCTCGCCTGTTACGTAACCACTTTGATTTCATGTCAACTTTAATTAGCGAACAAATTTTTAAAAACTACGAATTCTATGAAAACTTTATCTTCCAAAGCGATCTGATTCGTGTTTCGTTCATCTTCAGACATTGGCAGACAATTGTCTGCGATTATTCTCCTACAATTCCTTGACAACCGTTTTCTATGAATTTTTTTTCTATTATCCCATTAAATTAATGAAAATATACGAAATTAAAAAATTATAAATTGATAATTAAATTATTTAAATGAAAATTTTAATAAAATAAACATATTTTTTCGAAAATTATTTTTTTATTTAAAATATTTTACTAAAAAAAAGAATAAAATTAAAAATTAATAGAATAAAAACTAATAATTGATGACGATCGTTCAATGATCCTAATTGATAATTTTGTAATAAATTTGTACATGGTACAAATAATTTAGTTAAATATTTTTTATTTTATTGTGATATATTTTGATGATTTTAATCGTAAATAACGACGTAAATTAATTTTTACTGGGAATTTAATAATATTTATTTAATATTTTCTTCAAATTTAAGTTAATTTTTAATAACAAGTGATTAAGAAAACCATTGAAACATTTTCTCTAATAATATTTTAAAGCCTTAACTAATTTAGAAATTATTATTTTGTATTTTATTTAAGCATTTTCAAACTTTTAAGAATCATTTTTTTCCCAAAAATAAATTACAAAAAACCCATTTTAAATTACTTAAATTAATATCTAAAAAGTTCAAAAATATGCGCTGTAAGCTTCGAAGGTCCAAACCATATGGCAATTTTCAAACTTCATTATAGATTGCTTTCTGAGTCTCTTTAGCAGCGGAGCCGCTAGTAACGTAAATGGTCGAATATGGCGGTAGAACCTTACTGGATGAGGAAGTTAATAAACATGTCCTTGTGAAAACTTATAACTTATAAGTTTGAAACATAACACTACCAATTTATTTAGAAAGGAAACATGAATTAGTTTAGCAACTAAATTAGATCTGCAAGAAAGGATCCGTAAAAGCGCAATAAGCATTCTTCTTCCTCAGTTTCATTGCGGTGAAGTCAAAGATCTTGAAAATCTACCATACATCGTTTTCAGTGGCCATTATTGCGTGTTAATTCAATCGGTCTTAATTCACTGGGCGCTCAATGAACGTATTTCAGAATTTTCAACTTAAAAAAATGTTTGTTTTTGTTTGTGAATTAAGCATTTTGAAATTCCTATGGCGTTCAAAACGTTTATACAAGTTGATTGAACCATGTCAAAAATGAACATATAATTGCAATCAGTTCCTCCAGAAAGTTGATATCGTCGTCATTGGGAGAATCCTCTCAAAATATCTTGGCTGAGTGTCTGAACTTGTAAAATATTTTGGATGGAAATTCGATTCAAAATTCAAAGAACGACTGAATTGTTTCGTACGTATTTACGCGACGGTCGAGCTCAGTAGATCAAGCAATAGATCCAATACAAGCATAAATGTTTCAATTCTGTCCTTTTCTTGTCCTCAAAGTACTCAACCTTACAAAATATTTATCCTTTTTATCGCAGGTCCATATGTAGTTGCCTACTTGGTCTAATGATTAATCCAGCACTGATCTAAATATTTTTAACAAAAATAGAAATTTTTAGAAAAAACTTTATTTTGAAAAATAAAGAAAAATGTTTAGAAATATAATTAAAGTTGCAATCATTTATGCTTATCCAAAACATTTTACGTTTGGTTTTTGATGGATTAATTGAAGTATTTTTAATTTATTATCGGTTATTAAATTCAATTTATAAAAAATCGAAATAAAATAAAATTAATAAAAATAATATACTTAAATGAAATAAAATTCAAGAATAATGGCAAAATTAACTAAAATTAATTCGACATCATTTTTTATAAAAATATTTATTGATTCTTTAATTGAAATTGATAATTTAATTAAGTAATTAAATTTTAATTAATTAATAATAGAAGTAAACTACTGTTCCGGCACCCATCAAAATTAAACAAACATAACTGGGATAAGACTTAGCCCATACATATTTATATTTGTGTTATTTTGGCGGGATACAGAAGGTTAGTGCATCTAGAAAAATAAATAAATATATAATAAAAGACATAAATTATTTGTGATTGTCCAAAATATTTTAGATTCAGTCTTTTAAGAATCTCCAATTATTTATCGGTTATTACATGTAATTTATTAAAATTCAAAATAAAATAATAAAAAGTATAATATAAAATTCAGTAGTAGTAAAAGAATTATGAAAATATTTTTGATAAGTTACAATTAATAATTTAATTAAGTAATTTAATTTGTAATAAATTAATAAAAGATAAAAAAAGTTTTTAAACCGTAATTTTGCGTTATCGAGATACATCTAAAACGATAAATATTTTTTGTTTTAATCAACCAAACCGATTGTAATTTTAAACCAACGCAAATTATTTTCCAGTTTCATTTTCCCAACCGATTAAATCCAATTTTATCACCAAAACGATACAATGAAAATCCGATAAATAATAATAATTCTGTTGTTAATTAAAACAAAAAAATAATAAAATGATTATAACAATGTTGTTAAAACCCCGAGAATAATAACGACAATAATGGATCAATCAAACCAACCGGTCGGTAAACCCATGACCAGCAATCCGGCGGATATGACAATACATGTCAGAAGGGTCATTGCTGCAAGATCAGTCGAGAGGAGCGAGTGGAGAGATGCCCACCGACATTAGTGATCGGTGAAATAATGTAGTGATACTAGAGAATGATGCAGATATAGTTGGGTGTTGGTGTGTGGGTGGTTAAGCACAGTTTGAATTTGATTGGTTCATTTAATCCAATTAGTGCTGGTAAAATTACAGGTCGCTTAACGACTCTATTATGATGTCATCGAGGATTAGTGTGGATGGGTGTGTGTGTCTGTGTGTAGTAGTGTGTGATTGGTGTATACGGGATTTACACTGACACACACATGTGATTCATTGAGCAGCGCACTGTTGCATCGAGAAATGCGAAAGCAATCGATATTCATTTCAACAATGCTGCGCGTGTTTATCCACTTAATTAATAAACGATATTTAATTTAAACTGTTTTGTTTATCGAATGTGCAACCATAATGTATATTAAATTAATATAAATTATTTCTATAATTCATTGTCATATGTCATTAATATCAGTTGTTTGTTGCAGATGCGTACTCAACCCGAATAGTTTAATGTGTTGTAAAAATTTTACTGAGCTGAAATGGGCCGTACATTAAAATAAAACTATAAATTATATAAAATATTTCATTTTCGCATGATCAATTTCATAGTTGCTTTATACAGAACTTTATGTTGTTTAATATCAACGGCTATTTTACTCGACGAACGTCGTAATTGATTTGTAAGATGTTTCTATCAAACAATTTGCTGCGATACTTTGTCTGAGCAAGGTTTAATTTTGAAGTAAAATGATTCGCAACGATGAGTAATTCTAAATGATAATATAATGTACATTGTCAATCGTTTTAAATTTGAATATATAAATGAATATTTTAAATTTAAATATTAATAAAAATAATTCAAAATTTGAACTCGTTGCTTGATTATAATTGTGGGTTTCAGATCCAGAGATCCTAAAATCCCGGGATTTCTGAAGTTATAACCTTTTCAGCATAACAATAAATTATTCGATATAAAAGTAAATAAATATCAAATCAATATATTGACAAAAATTTCAATATTTTAATTTAAAACATTTTCCTGTTATAATTGAATAAAATTCTAGTCATGAATGAAAGCTTTGAATTACAGCATTTTCGTTTAAAAAAAGAATAATTTGATAATTTGAACTAAAATCAAGTTTAAATTGAGTATGTTTTCGATTCAGTTTATTTGTTATTGTCCAATTTCAAAATTTTTGTTTGTAAAAGATTACAAAAAAAAAGAAATATTCTTTTAGTAAATATTTTTTCTTAAAGAAACGGTAAGATTATCTTAAATTGTAACTCTCTGCTTATTATTGCTGTTTACATTTTCCACAGATATCTAAAGCATTGGAATGCTTTAAGAAGATACACAAAGATGAACCCAAATGTTTGAAATGCAATAAAAAGATTTCAACCAAAGGTAGTTCGACCAAAAGCCTAATCACTTATTTGATTTCTATCCATCAAAATGAGGAACACACTACACTTTCAGCCATACTTACACCCGTACACATACACACACATAATCACTCACACATACACATACTGACATCGTTAAGGATTCTGTGGTCTTGTAAAATAGTGTTTCCATATTGTTTATTGTTTTGCAATTATGAATAGAAGCTGGACTTCAAGATTACAATGTATTCAATAAAAATTGTAAAGAATAAAGAATTTAATAGACAAGAAAAGTTAAATTTATATGTAAAAGTCCAGTCGTCGTTTGGATTTGCCAAATTTTTGCAGTACTTCATCAGCACTGACTAAAACGTCTCAGTGCATGACAGCGACACCCTACGACTTAGTCGGTTGTTGTTCATAGTACTTTTCATATTTGTTTTCATTCTGGTCAGAGCAGAAAATGCCCTTACTGCTGTCGAAGTTGTCACTGGAAGAGTGAAGAAATTTGTAGAAGTTTCTGAATATTTAGGAAAAAGTGGATAATAAATTTACGAAATGCTTCCAACGCTACCGCTGGCCGGTCTTTTGGGAATAACTGAATCCACTTTTTCTAGAAAATGTGAAACTTTGATTACATAATACCGCTCATCAAGAAAGGATTTACTTAATCGGCCGAGCTCTATGACAGGGAAAGGTATGACAACATCAAATATTGAAAATATCTTCTCGTGATCAACGAGCCTTTATGAAGTTGTCTTTCAAAGTCTCAAAGAAGTACATTGTAAACAGTCATCCTATAATAGTCTTCTGACAAGGAGAATTGCAGATAAAGTCTATACACTGAGCGCTGAGTAGCCTTTGGAATCCTGATTCTAGCATGATCTGAAAAAACATGTGCTAAAAGTCCATCAGCTCGGGATAAGATTTTATGAAAAGTTTCTTGACTATGCTCACGAGATCTATCAAGTATGCTCAAAACTGATTAAGAGTGACTATAAGGCTTGGCTAGCTGAAGAGATAAGGAGACGACTTCTTTGGATACAAATAATTACATGACGAGGAAACGTTTTTCAATAAATACAGAAGAACTTCTGCCTTTGATGAGGTTTCTGTATTGTAGTCTTTTGTTAATTTTTTCAGAGCATCCACAACCGACTCATAAAGTTCAATTAATCGCATGATGGAATCCTGATTTTATATCCAACGATTTTCACACCAAGCAATAAGTTTCAATTTATTCTTCCATGTTTTTGATAATAATGACTTTTTTGGAGAGATTGAGAAACAGGTATACATTTGAAACACTATGCTACGTATGTAGATTAGAAAAGATATACCTGATGCGCTAAGGTGAGCCTAGTTGAGATTGTGGCTGGCGCAATGTACGTAAATTGATGTAGAATAAATCTCCCGAATTCGTTTTTGAACACCTTCAACACAGTTATCATAAGACACGCATTATCGTAACATAATCAATATAAACTGCTCATATCAATACCAGCTTTTATTAGTTCCATTGTTATGGTTTTAAAGATTCCCTCTCCTGATTGAACTTCTATTAGGAAAAAAGCCAAAAAAGTCTTCACGCACGTTGTCTTAATAAACGTAGATAGTTGTTCAGTTTCAGAGCAGTCACAGGATTCATCAGTCAGAATACAAAAACGTTAAGGTTTGTTAGAAATTTCAACAATTTCTTTCCTGGTGACTTTTGCACTGGCCTCGATGATAGAATATCAAGTTTAAGGACTGTTATAAGTGCTATTTTTGGACGCAGAAATCAAGATTTCATAAAAATGTAGATGTTGGAAAAGAAATGGCAATATTCATCGAAATACACCATTGTTTTAAACTGGTTGATCCATAATAATCGTGCCTGAATCTTCGTGTATTCATGAGACAAGTGGGGGTCGCACTCAAATAACCCTATGATGGACCCTATGAAGTGATATATCGGTATCCAAACATGAAAGCCTTCGTCAACCGCATCAATGGTCAAGATCAAACCGTCCCAGTCGATAGATTGATGTCTCGTCCCACATTGATGCTCCACATTCTCAGCAGGGGCTTATGTAAAGTAAAATATTGACTGTACTAAAATTAAATAAAATAATTAATTATTGAAAATATCAATAATTAAATTATATTTGTTTAAATCGTTGGATTTAATTATAAAGAAATTTTTTAAAATTCGACTTAATGTTTTGTTATTTCTTAGATTAGAATAGATTTCAATAGTAGAAATCAACTTTTAATCTATCAAAATAGCGCTAATATTTATGAATTATTCAGTTTTTGATATTATTTAATAAACTATGAAATATATTTGAAAATAAATATCTAAGTAAACAAATAACTAATAACATCAATATATTTCATATTTTTTATAAATGCAATTTAAAAATTTACAATTTTTTTAAAATTTAGAACAAAACCAAATTGATTTACTAAATGTATTTTATCACAGAGTCAAATTAAAAGCGATACTACGTAGAAATTCTATCAGTGGCCTGTTGCCATACGTTGACAACAAAGGTGCAAGACGTCTGTTTAGTTGAACAAACTTTGCATTTCTTGCAGTTTTGCTTCTGTTTCTTGCATTTTTTCGTTGAATTGTGTTCTCAGTGTACTCTTGTTCTCTGAGAAAATGATTAAATAGCTTGTAGATTTTAAGGTAGTGAACATCAAACATCTAAAATGAATGGTGCTACCCCTCCACTGATTTGTTTGTGGTAGCTTGTTTTGTATACGATCTCAAATGTTCCATAATGTTAACGGAAATCTCGGACTTACTCTGCGGTTTCGTCTCCAGTGACCAATATAATTGTCCATCAAGTAGTCATAAAAATTCTCAACAACATAAGGCCAAGCATCATTCAATTCTTCAAAGGCAGTAATTTATTCAAAATATTTACTACAAATGTTATTGGTTAAAATTAAAATAACTATTTATCATTTAACAAAATCATTTAAAATTTATAACCACAATAAATTAAAAATAAATTAGTTTCAGATAATAAGAATCAAAAATCAGCCATCAGTGTAAGAGAGACAAAATTCCAAAATCAAAACACAACTTTCAAACACAAAACATCAAGATTCCCAATATTCCTCACAATCCTAAAATATTATAATTCTAAAGGAAACTAAAAAAATTATCGGCGCTACTTTTTTGAGTCACCTTTTTCAAAGAATACAATCTTATTTATCCCAAAGACAAAATCCAATCCATGGTTGGAAAAATTACAAGCGTTTTTAAAAATGAAATGGGTAATATTAGAGGTTTTTGGAACATCGTCGGAATTATTACTATGAGATATTTCTGACATCAAAACTTTTATTATACCACACCAAAAAATGTTTAAACCTAATATTTAAACAAACTTATTATTTTTTTGAGAAACAATTTGTTTTATAAATCTTAAACCGATATAAATAAAAATACTTATAAATATTCATATTTGATTTTTTCATTACTTTTATAAATCAATTTTAAATCACGATAACATTTTAAAATATTTAATCGTTTCATTTAATTTTATTATTTTTTTTAAATCGTTCCACATAAAAATTATAAATTTTACTTTTTATATTATATTAAAAACTCTCAAAAATTTTTTATTATTAGCAATTTAATTGATCTTCTTAATTTTAGTAATTTTATTTTTTCAAACGTTACATATTTAATTATATAAAAACTAGCGC
The DNA here is from genome assembly GCA_001938485.1 of Girardia tigrina. Classification (NCBI taxonomy): domain Eukaryota; kingdom Metazoa; phylum Platyhelminthes; order Tricladida; family Dugesiidae; genus Girardia; species Girardia tigrina. Next base: position 24,613 of record MQRK01218110.1, read on the forward strand.
GCTCGGCCCGCTTCGCGGCCCTCTCTTGCCGGGGGTTCAATTTTTTTATATTATAAAAGCCCAAGTAACTCACTGCCTGCCTCACTGCCTCACTAACGCTGT
>MQRK01218111.1:11074-44998 GCA_001938485.1 Girardia tigrina
ATATATATATATTAAAATTCGAAAGCCAATAAAAATTGTTTATTTATTTCGACATATTAACCGTCATCTTCAGAATAACTGATTTTTAAAAGAAATGTACTTATATAATGCCGGTAGTGATTATGTAATATATACGTCATTTAAAAATTATTCATTACCGGCATTTTATAAGTACATTTCTTTTAAAAATCAGTACTTCTTAAGATGACGGTTAATCCGTCGAAATCAATAAACAATTTTAATTGACTTTCGAATTTTAATTTTAACGATTTGCTATTTTTTTTCAAATTTATTTATTCATGTAATATAGAAACCTATTTTTGATTTTTTACTTAATTAATTTTCTCCAAATTTTGCACACTTACTCATTTTCGATGACAGCAAATGATAACGTGAAATTTGATCAAAAAAACTTTTTAAGGTCCAAGAATGGGAAAAACGTGCAAATGGGAGTTCCTGAACAATATTAATAGAAAAAAATCTACTTATAAATTATAAGTTAAATTATATATATTATTATAAATTATATTACGCAAAAAAGTAAAGATAAAAAAGTAAATGTAATATTAACTTTCCCTTCTACAAAAGATAAAAAAAATTCTCTTGGCCAAGTAAAGTTCTGCCAGCATAAAGAATGGATTAAAAATTTTGATTTACTATTTGTCTATTTATCTGCAATATTGTTTTGACACCCTGCATTTTTGGGTGACAACATGTGACAGTGATACTGAATGTCGTTCTTAGTGTTTGGCAGTCATTCAAATTTCATGATGATGGATAAATAATAAAGAGTATAGTTTTAATAGATTCAAAATTATTGAAATGCAATAAATACAAAAAAATAAGTAAAATTAAAATTATTTACAATGGATGAAAAAATAAGACGCGTTGCAAGATAAAAATCCAGGCATGTTGTCTTCATTTTATCTCTTGTATATGTTGTATATAGAATTTTAATTTTAACTCAATCAATATTTTACAAAACATTTATCATCAAATAATTGTTCTTATACAACTATTTTCCAGATGCGAATTCGTTCACTCATACGATCAATTTTTTATTATATTTCTTTCGATCAGAATCATACAATTCGGCTGCATCATAATTCAATGGATCGTTCGTGTTGGGATCAGGTAGCAACGATATGATGGACAGAAGAACATGGGTAATATTAAAAGCAGGAGTCCATCCTTCTTTAAGAATATCCAAGTGATCATTCTTACTTTAGGAGGAGAGAAAGGATAATTATACGATAGCAACAATTTCAACTTGATTAAAATTATTAAGATTATTATAAAAGATTAAAATTATTATTAATTTTTAAATATCAGTGAAAATACTAAATGAAAATTGAAATAAGAATCAAAATGGAAACCGAAATGAAAAAGAAAAGATACTTAAGTTGTAGTGTAAAAAAACAGATTTTTACATAAAAATAAAACAAACTTCTTTTTATGGAAAATGATATAAATGTAAGTAGTTTAGTTCCGACCTCCGGTCGGAGGTGGATTTCTATATATTGAAATCGGTTCCAGTGAGTGAAAATGTTCGAGTTGTGTCGAAGTTGAATCAGTACATGTTGCTGAACAGGAGCCTGAGATAGAGCTGACAGTAACCGCTCATCTGCAATCGTGAAAGAGTGTCTCAAAGTTCAACCTCCTCAAACGCAATTCAAACGGCAGTCAGAAACAGAAAATTTCAAGACACTCAAAGAGTCCAATTAGTGCCTTAAATTCTCAAAATATGCATATCATATTCAATTATTCTACCTTATCATATTCTATTTGTATACGATAAACTCAAATTAACTTCGTATGTTTTACACCCCCCATTTCATAATCGCCACAGTTCTGAAAACATAAGCTTGACATTAAAGTTAAATTTAGCACTCAACCATTTCTTGTCCCTAAATGTCGAAAAAAAAGAATAAAATATCGATAGCTTACTTTATCAAAAGAATAATCATGACTGTGGCCCCTTCATTTGTGCATATGCTGTTTTTCTTTGCAACAGCCACAAAAATTTCGATTGGTCAATTTTTTGACTCTATCAATTTTTTGTTCTATCGTTTAGCCATTTTATTCGAAATTGGTCAAAGGAGAGAGCAGATGATAATATAAATCGTAAATTTATTTGCTGCTACACCTACAATCAATTTGGCATAATTACAAAAAAAATAACGGACTACTTCCGCCATAAGGCTTTTAAGTCATTAATGTGAAAATAATCTTTTAATATATTTATATTTCCGAACTAGATAATGAGGTTAATAATAACAAATGATAAAGTATAGCAAGACGAGGCAATAAATTATAAAACATTGAGAAATTTAAATGAGTTTAAATTTTTTATTGAAAATATGGATAAAATTGTATTTTGCAAAGATAATTGGAATCGAAAACCTGTACATGCATTCATTTTCGAAAATCATACATTTGATATTATATATTACGAATAACAGCAAGATTTAAATTGATTACAATAACAAATGAGGCTAAATCTGTAGTCTTTAAAAAGGATGAAATGACTACGAAACATTTTATTAATTACTTAAATTTCCAGGATTAACCGAAGGATCTGCATTATGAGAATCATTGTCATTTTATCTTTAAAACTCTCTTTTGTATAATAAAGCAGCAGCAGTTTTAGTGACGTCATTTTTGTTTCTTTTTATTATCGGTAGCCTTATAATATTACCATTTTATTATACTTTCATTTGATTAATTTCTCAAAATTTATTGCTGATTATGTAAGAAACAGCGATGCAAGCGGACATTTTTTAAAATTACATTATTTTCCCGCATGACACAATGCAACTATGTACGGGAAGTTTTACCCTCCAATGGAAATCATCTAATACCTCCCTGAAAACTCCATCAAATAGATTTGAAAACATATGCTCACAGATACAGAAATCGTTATTAAAAATTTAAACTATATTCCATAAAGAATTAGGCAACCCCATTATCAACATGTTATTTTTTAAATTAAGCTGAGGTGCAATTATGTTACATATAAAAAGGATAGATGTACAATAGTTCTTATAGTACAGTTATGGCATGAATGCCATTGCCTTGGAAATCGTTTCCTGTACTATTTTGTTTTCCTGTGCTTTCTTATGTGTCAGTATTTTCTTTTCTTCATGTTTTAGCTCCTTTCTTCTAGCCGCAAATAAAGCCACTTTCTTTAGATATTCTTCAATTATCACTTCTTCTCGTCATTTTCCAGACTAAGTTTCTTGTCCATCACCTCCTACACTTGAAGCAGTTTTCGACGTTTTTTACTGCGTTCCATTTTTTCTGCGGTCAAAAGGATGCAATAATAATTTTGATTCAGCATACTACCCAAATTTCGTGTAAAGTTCTCACTTGTTCTTCTAATTTTCGCTTGCGTTCAATTACAGCGGCTTTTTCGGCAGCTTCAATTTGTTTCATGTGATCTTTATATGTCGTGTACACGTTAAATTCTTTTGTTAAAAGTTCCTCGCCTATGGGAAACGTACAACAGGTCTGTTTGGTGGCCTCCAAAAATTCACTCACAAATAAAACAAATATATAAATATACATATTTTTCCAGTTTGGGTCCGAATTACCATCTATTCCTGAACAGAGCAGTTTTCGTTTGTGCCCTTCATAATGTGTGTGGATCCCTGAATGAGATAACTTACCCACTGAGACAAATTTACCTGTTTAGGCCTGAGCTTATGGTCCGAGTGCGAACGCTTTTATTCACAGGTCTGCCGGGCCACCCTAATTTCATTCAATCCACCACTCAAATCGTTTTGATTCGACTGATTTACAGCGGCCGTCGAAGAACGATTGAAATTCCTTGTATAAGCACCGCTGTTGATTTGCAAATAATTACTGTGATCTTTCGTGGGACCAGGGAGCGAGGAATTGATCAGGAATTGACTGTCAAATAATATTGGTGACTTGGAATTGTCTCGACTGTCAATTTCCTTCGACGTTAAATAAGAAATCAAAGTCTTAAGTGAAGAATATTCGTAAACGATATTTTCCGGTGCAACCAATTCGTAATGAAATGACGATTTCATCTTTTGCAACGAAAAGAAATTGAAATAGTGCAGTTTCAAATGTATTTTTTCATTTAATTACAATTTTTAAACATATCACAAAAATTGTTTAGTAAAACAAATCGTTTTTAATAAAAAGGTGGTCATCAGCCGAACAGTAATGCAACACTTTAAGTTATTGACCGTTAATAAATATATTTGACTCGATTACAAGGTTTAGACATTCTATTTAAAAAAATGGAAATTTTATCATTTTAATAAAATTTTATTCGTACATTGCAAATGCAAAGTATTAAGAACATTGAGACAAGTCTTATTTGAATTTTTATTACTATCACAATTAAAGTTATTACAACTCTCAGGAAGTCTTTCACCGTTTGACATCTTACAAATTGGTTTGATTATTTCTATTTTTAATCATGATTATTCGAACAATTTTTCTAAATCTTTTTAAAATATTTAATATATAAAAATATTAATTAAAAATAATAATTTAAATCATTTCTAAATAAAAACACAAAATTATAAAAATGTTATCAAATTATTAAAAATGACTTTAATTTAAAACTTATAAAATTTATTTAAATTTAATTAAATGCTTTTCTTTTCTTAAAAATATTAAACTTAATTTAAATTGCTAATTTAAAAAATATAAACTTATCGAGGGATTATTTAATTATGTTTGAATAGTCAATCACTTTAAATTTTAAAAAGTGCCATTTTCCATCTAGGTGGGAGAATCACCATTCTAAGTTTATCATGCTCAAATCAATATATAACATTAATACATTCACACATTCACACAATTTAAAATATCCCTCACACAAAGTTTAGGTGTTTTTACGAGGAAAGGCTGTAGTTGGTTTACATAATAATAAATTTCATTAATGCTCATTTCCTTAGGATAAAATTAATGAAAATATATGCAGTTGTAAAATGAAAGTTTAGAATCACAGAAACATGAGTAAATTTATAGTTTAAGTTTAATTTTGAAATCATTCAGAAAAATATAATTCATTTATGATCTATTTTTTTAATTTGTAGATCAGTGTAATTATGGGTATTCACATAATTTAAGCCGTTTTCAAATAAGTTGAGCTTCTAGTCAAATAATTTAAACTTTTTAACGAACATATAAGCCTTCTGATTAGTATAACTATGGTATATTACATGCTTATTCCGAATTAGACAAAATATTGTGAAATGAGTGGAAAGTATTTCTAATTACATGAAAAAATATCAAAATTTATTAATAAATTTAGAAAATCAAAATTTAACAGAAACAGTGGAATTTTGGCTAAGTTGGATCTATATACACTTATTTAGAAAAATATTTCTACAAATAAAATTATTTCTAAATTAGAAATACTTTTTTAATTTTAATAAGAATGACATTGGAAACCTATTTTCTACCTAACTAATTTTAGTTCTCATTTTGTAAAGTATTTTAATGAGACCTAGGTAAAAGTATAAAAAAACATAAGCATCATACAGCCAATGGACGAAACATATATAACGTGTAATGACGCTTTACATTTAACTTACCAAGAAAATGTACAGCAGCAGCACCAACATAAACAACATGTTTTTAATTTTGATCCATCTTCTTTGGTTATAGTATTATTATTACTGGTTTTCTGAAAATTGTGGTTGACATTGGTTTTATTTATATTACAGTTTATGGAGAGAAAACTGTTTCCTGATGAGTTCGTGGACAGTATTTTATTTCCAAACTGATTTTGAAACAATTTCAATTTAGATTTATCATTTTTTGAATGTTTTTTTCGGTGCCAATCTGGAGTATTGGTTATACTTCCTGGAGCAGACTTTGAATCTTTTTGTGACAGTCGCTTATGTTTAATAAAAGAAATCTGTGTATGTTCAGAATAATCTTTATTTGGACTAGCATAATAATCTTTATATTTTGTGTTACTAAACAGATAAATCGAAGATTTATCATCAGAACACGATTCGGATATATAATTTGGTGACTCCAGTGGAATGGTTTCTGGCAATAAAGATGCAGTCATGTTCTTTTATACATGGAAATTCGACACTTGTCATGAGATTGATCACTAAACTGATAATTATTATTCAAACGTCTTAGAACATTTAACATTCATGCAAAGATCCATTAGAAATTTAACTTTTATTCAAACGATTTGAATAAATGTTGGGGAAATCTTGAATTCAACTAAACATAATAAATCTCTTCATCGTCGACAACGAAATTGTATCTATAATACAGGCATCTTTGAAGCACACAATGAAACTCTGAAAAGTATGAAAAATATTTCTATCTTTAATATACAACATTTAAATAATTTCACAAAAATTCTATTTATTCAGAATTTCTATGACACACGGACACGTATCCCTGTGTTGGATAGGAAATACGCTTTTTGAAAACTTATTTTCTTCAATGTTTTCGAGATGTGTTGAGCTGATCTGTGTATTACATACGGAAAATATTTCCTATATTTTTTTTTTAAGAATCTTAAGAAAATGAAAGTAAATTTAATGTTTTCGTTGCATAATATCAGACAAACAAACATAATGAGAGACAAAATTTCAGATGTAAAAAATATTTAAATTGTTTTTACGAAAAAGAATATGAAAAAATTGTCTTTTCAATATAAAGAATTTAATGAAAGATTCAAAAATTCTGTTTGAAATTAATATCATAAAGGTTATCTTAGAGATATTACAAATATACCAAAAATGTAACCTTGTTTTTATAACTAATTCTTCATTTACCAATTTTTATTTTTGTATCTAAGTTTTAAAAAACATTTTAAATAAAATTTGTAAGTATATGATGAAAAATAAACCATTTCTTCGAAAACCAATCTCTTCTGAAAGATAGAAAAAAATTTAATTACTAAGGATGATGTTGTTTATGAATATATCATTAATGTAAGTTTATTTTACAGTAAGTTGTCGTAATGAACACTAAAAGTTTTTAGAATAAAAATAAAATTAGTTTCTTCGAAAGCTTTTTTAATTTATGTTTTAAGGGTTAATCTTGCAATCAAGCATTCTCTGTCATTTTTGAGAATGTTCATATTAGAAAGACACTGGGTTTCATATGAAGAAATCCACGAGTCAGTGATACAAATGATAATTATTGGCACACATCCCGTTGCACAGGTTGTTGCTCATGAACAGGAAAAGATGAAAATCGATCGGTACGATGTCTGAGCTATATGGCGGATGAAGGAAATGTTCCCGGCTCAAAACTAGCAGCTTTTGGTGAGTTTTCGTATAAGATGCAAATAGACGTGTGATGTGGATGCTTCCGCTGGATCTAAATGAATGAACCTTTCCAGCTGGTTGCATTAGACCTCAGCTGTAATAGTGATGTTGGTTGGCAGGAATTTTAACATGATCTCTTCCTTGTAATTCCCCAAACCGTGAGTAATACTTTTTTGGATGAAGTCCATGCTTTACAAGAACTTTTATGTCCAATGATCACTCGTATCATATTTATATAAAGAATCCATTTTTCATTACCTAAGACAATTGAAGCCAATTTCAGTGATGTTCCAATGACAGCAGAATAAGAGCCGCGTCACAGCTATGTTGACGTTGGATTCAGTCAACTGATGTAATACTCATTTAGGCAATTTATACACGAATACTATAGTTTTTAGATGTTCAAATAAGGAGTCGGATATTCTACACAAAGTTTCTGCAAACTCACGTATGTTTGAAAAGGCTAAAAAGTAACTCACCTGTTTTGTCCCATTTTGTTAGAACAATATTTTATCACAAAAAAACATTATAATGATACAATAGATTCGATAAGATTTAAACATTCAAAAGTAACCATTCCAATAGAAAAAGAAATTTAAGTAAATAAAAAATCATTAATTTTAAACAAAACTATTTATTAATCACTACCACTAAGATGAAGTGAATACAGTGCTTATAATGCATCAAAGAAAATGTTAAAATGCATTCAATTTGGAGTGCTACTAATATAACAAATGACAGAGTACCCAATAAGTTTCGTTTAATAAAAAAGCTTTCTTAGATGAAATTAGAACTGAGATGAATTAGAAAAGATAGGGTACAAGAAAGATCTAACATACAAATTCAAATCAATAAATGAAAAGTAATAGCATTCGTATATACAACTATTCTTAACTTGATCTAACTTGAATGAACTGATGCCATATTTCTCTTTTAGTGGTTCATTCGTTCTTTCAACCCCAAATGACAGTTATCATGTATTTTCATGATTTCATCAATGCTCAGATTCAGATTTGCTTTAATAGCATTTACTGACAATTTTTTCTTCAGTCTATGTTTAGGAACACTTGTTTAACTATCTGATAAATTCGGACTAATTCCAGTACGACTTCTATGTTTTCCTGTATCTTCAATTTATTATGTGTTTCGATAGGAATAAAATCTAGTAAACCTCCAGGGAGATAACACAATTAAAAAATCATTCAATAAATTAAAATAAAAAATAAGAAAAATTAATATCGGAACTTAATCGTAGTCACAAATACATCAGAAAAAAAGAACAACATAAGAAATCGAAATCACATAGAACAAACGAACAAAAACGCATAAATTAAAATAACTAAAAATATTTAATAATCAATTAGAATGAGTTTGGCGAGTGCAATTTGCACCACCAACTTCCGTCGTTGGAACGGGAAGAAATAAGGCACGACTGGAATATAAAATTTATTTATGTATAGAACGAATACATGACCCGAATCGACACAATAATTGACATAGATCCACGAGTCTCGTCTGGGCATAGTTGGGTTGACGATTGACAGTCCGTTGAGCATATTGATTGCGATTCTGGTTGGTGTTCTTGTGGATTCGTGTGTTTTTGAGTTTTTCGCCAATTTTTGATTAGTAAAACAAAACATTATTATTTTTGTTTCTTCTGTTAATTTTTGAATTTTAATTTAAATTGTTTTTTGTGTTTTTTTTGAACACCACAATGAGAAATTAAAAATAAATCATAATATTGTAAATTGCAAAGAAAATTACAGAATTTTTTGTATTGAATAAATCCTTGGAAATGATATTTTGTCTTCTCCTAACAGACGTAGTGATAGATGATGAGAAGAATATTTAAAAATTAGAAGAAAGTGTAAATGAAAAAGTATGAAAATTTATAAAGAAGGAAACTTTTTAAGACAAGCTCGGAGAAAGTTTAGATGAATTCATTGAAGAATAAAGTACAAAAGAAGAAATCCAAATTTCGTCAATAGATGAATGGAAAATATATTATACTTTATACGACAGAATTCAGGTCCGACCGAGAGTAAAATTGAAGATACACCGTATCATGGAAGATTGTTTATAAGAAACAAGTGCAAAGAGTCAATGTAATTAACAGGAAGATTTTTGAGAAACTAATATACGTGAAATAAGAAAAGACAGGCATTAAATTATATTGTATAAATAAAGTCAACTGGATTATTCAGTTAAAATATCTGAGGACGTTGAAATTAAATAAAAACGGAGAAATATAACTTTCATTGTTATAACCGACACAAAACCAGGCATAGCTCACTGATTTGAAGAGAGCGTTCAAAATTGAGTTCAGTTGGAAGAAACACGAAAAGGAGGTGAATAGAAAATTTTCAAGACTTTTTAACTTAGAAATCAAATTTGATCGCAAGGTGACAAATGAAGAAAAAATACAGATCACAGAAAAAATTAGCAACGCTGCTCTGACTTGTTGCAAATTGTATTCTTTTATCTATCAATGGATCAGTCGACTATTTTGCCAAAAGACTAGATTGGTGCGGAGCATTGCAAATACCTCAGACATGAAGTTGATTGCCCGACAAAATTTGCAACAGACTTAGTGCAGGAACGCACATATATCGTCTGTATTAAAGTATCCACTTGAATACTAAAACATCCTTATCTTTTCAAAGTCGTTGGATTATAATTATGAGATTTTGGATAAAGTTTTAGACAAATTCGGAGACTCGAATCTAAGAATCAACCCGAAAAAATGCCATATCCTTAAAACAGAAGTTAAATTTTGGGCCGTATAATTAACAAGAAGGGTATTCAAACAGCCCCAACCAAACTAGAGGTGATAAAATCATTCGAAAAGTCAAAATGTGTGAAAAGTTAGACTTTTCGGATGATTTTATCAAGTTTCCTGGGAATATGTAATTATTTCAAAAGATTTATTAAAGACTGGAACATAATTAAAGGCACTAGAACAACTATGGCGTTTGAATAAAAATAACTTGTTATAGACAGAGGCATGTGAAAAAGTGTTTGCAGAGATGAATGAAGGTTTAACTACACCACAAAATCTTGGATTTCCAGACTTTGAGAGAGAATTTATTTTGAATACGGGTGCCAGTTTTAACATTATTAACGACAAAACAACAAGAACAGGCGTGTGAGGGTTATCGCATACAGTTCACACATCATGAATAAGCATGAGAAAGGATTCTACATAACTCGAAAGGAGTTGCTGGAAAGTTTTACTTTTGACAACATTTCATTCATTATCTGTACTGTAAGAGATTCATATGTTGTGTTCCCTCTCTCAACAACATTTTCGTGGACTCTGAGCCCCCATTCGTTTTTTTGAGTTCAACGGCAACTCAGACGTACTTTGTACTCCCCTCAATGATTATTCATTGCTACCTCATTGATTCTGGTAACATACGCGTCTCCTTCGCGCACATCAACAAGTTGTGTGTGCTTCGGAGCGCTTTCGGGTTCGAACCAGTAACAGGTATTGCCCGACTGGTGGTCTCAGTATTCGGCAGGGTTGATAATCTCATTTGTCGTTACACTTTTGCTCACGAGTTCTTTTTATATCACTTCATATTACATGGAACGATGAGGGCACCAAGGAAGTAGGTGATGATCGAGCCGCGTGTCCCTTGCATGCTGCAGCCGACCCGCGCCACATCCAAGGAGTTTTTCGTTCTCGACATTAACCTTTTGCCTATATAATTACAATTTACTGAAGTTCAACTTTGTTTCAATACTGACGTTATTTCATAGATACTTTTGTAAAATGATTGTAAAAATAACTTTAATAGTGTCAGGTTTTATTCACTTTGATCTTTTATTAAAGAAATCATTTTGAGCATGGCCTAAATGGATAACGGCCAAAGAATTCAGTCACGACGTTTGTTTCAACTGGTTAAAAGATCCCAATAGTGATTTGAATAAATAAGATCTCCTCATCAATAACATTAATCATTACGTATAAGTTTTGTCCCTTTTGACACAATGTTTATCGTTTTTCATCCAGAAGAATTGTATAAAATTAAAATGAATGCCAACAGAATATTAAACATGAACCAAACCAACAAAACTAAACGAAGAGAAATTGCAGTAAGATTGCTCGAAATTAATTAAGCCATAAAATTATTTTGAATAGGAAGCCGATGATCGAATACAAATCATTACTGTATTTGAAATTCAAAAGATTCAAATTTATGCTATATGAAATCTCTCTTAAGCTGCTTGTGGTCGCTTGCGAAACCAAGCTGCAACTAATAAAATCACAGATCGTGATAGAGAAAATATAAATGCAGCTCCAGCCCAGTCTACTGATCGTACATCTATCGTGATTCCAGAAAACTATAAAACCTAAGAGAATGAATCAGAACGTTTAAATAAAAATAAATTAAAACGAATAAAATCAGAAATAAATAAATAACATAGAACATTAACCGATAGAAATTTTATACCTCTTTAAACGATCGGAACAATAATAAATGAATCGAGGAATTATGTGCAATAGATACAATATGCAATAGAAAATAAATTAGCGTCGCGTTATATGGGTTTATTTGTTTGGTGACGTATTTTGTCTGTTCACTGACGTTTTTGCTGTGTTTTGTTTAAAATCGCCTTGAGTATTTATACCCGATTGCGCTACTACCTTACTCGTGTATCCTGTTTACATATCGGGTTTGTTTTTCGAAGGCAGTTTGAGATGGAGGAAGTGCCTGCGATATCCTGTTGCGAATATCTCTTTTTCGCATCGAGACGTTTACAAACAACATCCGCAATTCACGGATGCGACATCTGCAGTCATTGCAGACTATAGTCGTCCTTCATATACAGGATGTCGTTTATTCGGGGCCTACTACGATGATTACGAGACAGCGGTTTCTCTCTGAATTATCTTGGTAAAACTTTTTAATTAATTCATTAAGGTTTAATGATTAGTATTTCCATCTTTTAAGGGCATCGAAAAAGGATCTTCTAACGATCGGACGCAATTTGGAAGGACACGGGGCAGAACTCAGGGGAATATTTCTCCCACTCCTCGTTTCGACACGCTCCGAACCTATTTAAAATCAACGGGGATAGTCGAGTTTGACAATCCCCATAAACTCCAGACAAGATTCTCGTGCGTTCGGGACGTTGGGTATGAAGAAGGGTTTTTTCCAAAGCGTGAAACCATATTCGTGTCGTAACACATAGTTAGAACAGATCACAAGGTGATTACATTTATGTTGAAAAGAAAAAAAGGATAGCAGTACATTTTTTAACGTATATAAATTATTTATCAAGTATATATATTAGTATACATTTAGATTCTAGAATATCGAAAAGGAATAATTGGAAAGTAATTTTGAACGATAAGAGAAGATTTAAATACATCTTTACATACAAGATCTAGAACAGACTGAGAAGAATGGTTACCTGAGATATAATTAACTTGGAACGCCACATACCGGAAGACAACAGACAAGAGTCCGGTAGAAATTATACTTAAACAGAGAATACACATGTAAAGATTACATAGTAGAGATGGTAAGACACATCAAAAGAATGAGACTAAAGAAAAACCAGCCAGAAGAATGTTTGAGATCGGAGGTAAAGTACTAGTTAAAGTTGAAACCAGAATAAAGGAAAAAGATAAATAGGAAGGACATTTCAAGTTGATCGAGAAAATACGCGACTTAAGATAACGAAGACACGAAGAGGATAACATCGGGGATCGAAATTTGGAAAACTTAACAAAATTCTTAAGAGGGATATGAGGGGTTGATTAAAAATACATCTCATCACATAATATATTTAGAAAAATTAAATTTAATATTATAATTTCAAAAATTAAAAAATAAACTAAATTCAAAAATCCAAAAACCATATGTAAAATATAAGAGAAAATGGCAATTTAAAACTACAAAAAATTAAAGTATTTTTAATTCAAAATTTTGACGATTCTGACTTATAGTTATAATATTTGTTACGGTCGAAAAATGTTACAGTCATCCACAAACACGCAAACATAGCACATAACAGACACCAAGAAAACAAAGAAAAAATCAGCAAATTTCATACATATATTTAAAACCTTTATAACACAATAATTTCCCCTATCCGCTTCCCTCGAAGCTCGTAGATGAAAACTAAAAATAACCATATAAATGAACGAAATAGACAAAGTCGACAAAAATTACTTGATTTTAAAAGAAGACCGACCCCGGATAACACGCAACATGAACAACTCGGGATGATGAACCGCCGAGAAGTTTCATACCTTGAGAGTAGTTACATGTCCTAAAAGAAAAAAAAATTAATTAAAATAGACCCAAAACTTAATAAAATCGCCTACCGAATTATCCATGGGAGTTGAGAGGTCAACCGACCCCCTCCGGATAGCCCCTTGCAAGACGAATACATGGGCGGAACGTATGGGTTGACGACGAACCCTTGCAAGCAGTTATTATGCTTAAAGAGCAAGAAATTAATTTAAAAACTAGTCAAAATTAACAAAGTCACTTACTGGACGATCCGATGAAGCTACGGGGTCATCCGACCCTCCCATAATAGGTTATCGCGCGGGCAATCCGTGAAATAAACCCGCGAAGCCACCGGACCACCCTGAGTAAAGTTATAGGTCCTGAAAGTTCAAACAATTAATTAAGATAAACAAAGATTAATTAAAAACTTACCGTGAGTCACCCGCAAAATCCAAAATTAAAAGTCGGCTGACAATTCCAATGACTCGGCCGCATACCGACTCTAAAAATTTGCAGAGTGTGTCACGACACACAAGCACGATTCCTATAATAAAAAAGAATTTTCAAAATTTAAAATTTTTTAAAAGGGACACACCTACCCGGATTGACCAATCAGGATCGCGAAAAAGCCCAGACACTTATCTGGCGGAGATCTATTGGCCCTCAGAGATTGAAAGGGTGTCTCATCAACCCTATAAAAAAGAGAACCACTTCGTCATTATCGCACAAATAATTACACAATTATCGCAAAGATTACTACGCATTTGAAATCTCACGAGAAGACGACGAAACCATTTCGAGACCGCGAATTTCACATCAACCGACAAAACTCCAAAGAATCAATCGGGACCGGAGCGTCTAACAATTAACCGACGAGCAAGCGATTCATAACCAGAGAGCGAGAACCCGAGAATTTCCGGCGCTAGAACGAATACCCGATTCAGAACTAAACGAACGCCAGGGGAATCCATTTACACGTTGATACACGAAGTCCGACTACATGCCTCCGCAGCCGATTTTTCTACTGGGCACAATTGTTATTGTCGATGTAAATTTATTTGTCGTTTTATTATGAATTTCAATAATTTATGTATTTATGAGTTTTGTTTATCTAACATTTTATTTAATCATACTCTATAGAAATAGCTTACTTTTTCGTAGAAAGAATTAAATAGCGCCGTCGCCGCCGCCGACCGTCGTTCCCGTTATGAATTCTCACGTTATGAATCAACTTATCGAGCGTCTAGAGAATACTGTGGGGCTCTTCCCCGAGTTCGAGGTAGACGAAAACAACAATGCATTCCGAGCCGCATTGCCATTAATTATTATCGACGTGAGGTCGATAGCCCTGAGCGAGATGCTCGAGTCGACTGGGTCGTACCATTTAGACTAACGGCGCGGAAGCTGCCCATTAACATTATGACTTAGTAAATAAAGTTTTATAAACCGTAGTTCAATTCTTTCGTTCGATTTAATACTTACTTCAGTTTTTGTAACCTTAGGAATTTTATTAGTGAATTTTTATAATGAATGTTAACACAAGTTTTGCTATCGAGTCTTTAATATTAGTAGTGAACTTGAATATCAATTTTATTAATGAATGTTTGAGAGTATTTAATAGACGTGAAAACAAATTCAATTCATGAATGTGTAAGGGTATTCAATTAATAATAAGCTGGCGTATAAATTTTGCTAGCAAATGTTTAGAGCTATTTTAGCGCAAATAAGAAGCTCGAGTGAATTTTGTATTTAATTTTTTTGTGTTGTTAACAGTTCCTCTCTTAATTATTTTAATCTGAAAGGTTATAAATACCTTGGTTCGTAAATCCCGCAGCAACTCGTCAAACGTTTTGAATATAATCAGTGCAACGGCAAGTATCATTTAAAATATTACTTAAGGTCGTTGATTAAAGTAAAGCATTAAAACAAATGCGAAGTCAGTTAATTTTAAAGAATTCGTCTTTTATTGATAGTTTTTCTTTTGCGATTTGATTATTATCGAGAGGTATTTCATAATATTTTTTTTAATAAATACATATAAATAATAAATTGAGAAGTTACAGAATATTCTAACATTGGCCGAATGAAACTTAAATTTAAATTATCGTTAAATTCTTCTAGTTTCCTATTTTGTTCTAATTTACTATGATTTTACCACTAATATTTTAGCAGGTTTTTCGATTCAGTTAACAATTGTTAAGAACCAAACGATAATTCCAAGGTTAATTCAATTTAAAACTCAGACGTTATCTAAGTTTTATCGAGTCATGCGGGGAAAGTCGAATTAAAGGGTGGGTATACTCGTGAATAGTTTAACGGGTTAAGCAATAATAAAATTTCAAGAACCGCCGATGTTAAGGAACAGATTTGACTACAGGGTGTGAGGCATCTGCTGTCGATAGCTGACCGATAGGATACCGTCGTACAACAAATTGAGAGGTGCGGATCTATTATACGGTTATAGCGAACTTTGACAACTTATATGTTTAAGCGCGTAAAAGTACAGAGATATTATCTCATAAAACACAATAGTACCACGATACGTAAAAGTATAAGATACATCATCCCCGAGCGACACTTTGCTAGGTGGGGGCCCTTAGCCCGTCCTGTCTTTAGCCGAACCCGCAGGCCCTTCAGACTCGGCACTGCTAGGCAGATGTCGAGCGAGAAGAGGCGTCCGACCCATAAATAACTATAGTGCATCAATGAGTATTAAAAGTAGCATACGAATAATATAAATTGAAATCGGGTTGTGACTGACCCTTAATAGTCACTGGGGGCTCTGAGCGCTCAAAATTGCTACGAACAAGTGGGTCGTGACATATTTAATACAATATAAACGCAACTAACAATCATAAAATTAATAGAGATTTATAATTCGAAGATTGAAATACAATCTTAAAAGTTTAATAAGAGAATATATCTTTTCTTCTGGATATTTTAAATTATATAAAACTGTGTTAAAAATGTTTCACATAATTTTTTATCGAAAATCTTTGCGCAAAAGACTTAGTTTGATTTTGTTGTAAAAAATTTGGTTGTAAATTTTAAATAAAGAACAAGTTAATTAAAAATTGAAAAAAAAAATTTCTTGAAAACAACGCTTAGATTTGATGAGTTTGTGTTTTAACGTTAGCTTTCTAGCTAATTGTCGATATTAATCTGTTTTTTGTGTTTTTAAATCATTTTTCATTAATTAATTAATCTATCAATGTATGTATCAATACAAAAATTTCAGCTCTACCGAACGGAAAGTGAGAGAAACGATGGTTAAAAAATTGTATCTAACAGACAACAAACTGAGCTAATGCATAATGATTGGTAATAATAACTAATAATAATAATCAATAACCTAAAAAAACTTTGATTAATTTTTAAAGTTATTAAGAATAATTAAACTATTATACCCTATCCTCAGACCTAATCTGAGAAAATTTAATCGCATTATTAATAATTTTTGTAATCAAAATCAGAATGTAATATTCAGATTAAATGAAATTATTCAGCATAATAACAAATCAAAATATTGAAATTAATATGTCAAATAATTTAATATTAAATGTAAAAAACATTCGGTTTAAACTTTCTCTTACTTTTTAATCAAACCTATATTTTGAAGATTTATAACGTTTAATAATTTTTCGTATTCGAATTTTAAATAAACACTATGAAAGAATTGAAACTAAATCACAAAAAATATCTGCGATTGGATTTACTAAAATCATGATTCTATCTAGTTTATGTTTGAACTGTTTTTTCCGTTAATTGGATATTGTTTTACGAAATCAATTGTCGCCATTTTTGTTATATAAAGCTACGCTAAATTTGAATTTTAAATAAATATTTAGATTTTAGTTTAGTATGGAAGGTGTAGTGCAAAGAAGAAAAGTTAATAATACTGAAGATAAAAATGTGATGGAAGTTGAACAAACAAATGCTGATGATTGTTCAGCTGATATTGATGAAATTGATTCCAAGGAAACCAGATTAACTTTAATGGAAGAAATATTACTTTTGGGTCTTAAAGATAGAGAAGTATAAAATTTGTGGTTAATAATAAATACTAGTGCATTAAAACCAGGGTTACACATCATTTTGGAATGATTCAATCAGTAGTGGTTTGCGTGGATGTATCTTAATTGAATTGGCTCTTCGTAATAGGATCGGTTTAGAAGCGGCTGGAATGCGGAAAAGATCAGTTTTGTTCCGAAAAGTTGTCTGTATTAAGTCGACTCCAACCGGCGACGTTCTATTGGACGAAGCTCTTCGTCATATTAAAGAAAACGAGGGTGAAAACATAAAAACTTGGATCGAATATTTGAGCGGTGAGATTTATTTTTATTGTTAATTCAACGAAAACTGTTTTTGTAATCTGAAAAATTGATAATTTTTTTATTTTTTTTTTCGAAAAATCAGGAGAAACATGGAATCCGTTGAAGCTGAAATTGCAATTGAGAAATGTCAGAGAAAGGTTGGCGAAAAATTTGGTGGAAAAAGGCGTTTGTACGACCGAGAAACAGAATTTCGTTCTATTCGATATGACAACTCATCCGCTAATTGAGACTGTTGTTAAACAAAAACTTATTAAGAAAATCCAAGACAGCGTGCTTCATCGATGGAATAATGATGTGCAAAAGATGAATCGGAGAACCTTGTCTTTGATAATGCTTGCGTACGCTTCAGATGTGTTAGAAAATGCGTTCGGTCCTCTTTCAGACGATGAATACGAATTAGCGATGAAAAGAGTGAGAGAAGTTCTCGATAAAGATTTTGATAATGAAAGTTTAAAAGACGGATCATGTGAAATAATGTGGGGTGTTTTTGAATCGTTTAGAAATTAATGTTGTGCCTAATTGATTATAAATTATTATTCAAACGTGATAGTATAATATTGCGGGTGTAAAATGCCATGATTTATTTTTTACTATTTATTAGGTTATGGAGATGTGTTTCTAATACAATAATAATAATTTGTGAATTTTAACTTATCAAAAAAAAATTAAATTTGTTTAAATTATGTCAAATTTCAAAATTTTTATAAAATGGAGTATTTGGAAAAATTTCTCGACGGTAGAATTTTTGATACGAATATATTAAATTAAGGATTTTGTTTATTATTTTTTTTGTAAATTCAAAGGACTTGAATATGTTCCTCCACATCTTCAACAAAAATTTAAAGTGATGTATGAGTTGGACAAAAAACTGATGGATGTCACCAAGAAAATACAATTATTAACGAATAATTTATTTGCAAATAATTCGAAATTATCAAAATCCGATCATATGAATGAAGTGGCAAAAATCGAGAAATTATTTCTACTCGGTAAGGATATTTGCAATGATAAAGTTTCACTGGCGGAAAATATTTATGAAATGGTATTGATTTACGATCGATTATTCATTTTTTAATTTTGAAAATACAGATCGATAAACAAATCAGATCTCTCGATACAGATTTACAGCAATATAAAAAGCGAATTTGTGAGTATTAAGTGCGGCTATTATCGATTTTATTATTTATAAAATGAATTTTAAGCAAAGAGAATTAAGGGATCATCTGAATCGAAATATTCAGGCAAATCGTACGTTTGTGTCGACTGTCAAGTATTATATAATTATTTAGAATTGACGAAATTCCGTCGATGGTTGCCTTGACGATGGCGCTAACCGATAACAAAGATGAAATATTAGATATGCCGGTGGACCCGAACGAGCCGGTTTATTGTCTGTGTCACCAGGTGTCGTTCGGGGAAATGGTTGCCTGTGACAACAAGAATTGCACTATCGAATGGTTTCATTTTTCCTGTGTCGGATTGACCAGTAAGCCCAAGGGAATGTGGTATTGTCCGTCCTGTCGAGTCAAATAGTTTTTTTTTGTTTTTGGGAAATAAATGTGTTATTTTGTCAATTATTTTATGGCGCTTTTTGTTGAATTTTATCCGGTTTTTTTGTTTGGTTTTATTTATGAAAGTTGTAATTTTGGTTTTAAATTAAATATCTTTCATTTACGTTATATAAATTTCATTTTAGTAATAAATATTTATAAAAAATTATCGGTATTCCAGGAAAAATAATTTTAAAATTAAAAAAAAATATTTAAAATGTTTTTGAAGTCACAAAATCTCAATGGAAAAAATCTGTATGGATTGAGTAAACACTGGCTTCACTGAGTTATTCTAGAAAATGTTCGACTTATTAGCAAATGAAATATTTGTACCACGATTTCAGAATGAAATAAATAAATGTTTAATAATTTGTTTCATATTTTTCATTCAGGTTAGGTTGCTCAAAAAAATTAAAAATTATTTTTCCTGGAATGCTGATAATTTTTTACATATTGTCGTACTTTTATTTTTGCAGGGGTCCGTAAGGAATTATACCCAAAATCACAAATAATTAGGAATTCAAAAAAAGTAAATTAATTATCAGAAAAAACTTCCTTTGATATTTACTGGAATATTAATATTGAATTTTTTTCTATTTGATAGTACACCCATTCCAGATTATAAATGCAATGTAGACAATGATTATTAAAAAAAACAAATTAATTCATAAATGTTCAAAAATTTTAATTATTTTTTATTAATTAAGTTTTCATCATTTATGAATTAATTAGTGATTTTTTAATAATTAATTTGTGATTATTAGTATTTATTAATTTAGTATAATTAATTTATTTTTTAATGTATCAAATGATTCGGTTCAAATATAGCCAAGACTGCAGTGAATAATGACAAACTGTAAGCTGACAGTGGGAAACAAATGACATCCGTATGATTTAATGATTTTCATGACTTCGGATTTTATGCTTTCATGTAGTATTACGCTAATCAATGTAAGTTTATTTTTTGATAATTACTTTATGACTTTTTAAAATTTATAATTATTTTTTTTGTTAATTATTTTGTGATAATTTATTAATTAATTTATGAATATTTGATAATTAATTTGTGATTATTAATATTTATTAATTTAGTATAATTAATTTATATTTTTTTTAATCTGTCAAGTTTCATGAATTTTAATTTAAAAGCTTACAAATTATATGTGTATTGTAAGTATGTGGTGTTTGGATTGTTTCCACCCGTTCTGTATAATCTGATATATTTCAGTGCTTATGATCCATCAGAATGACCCTCAGATCAATTGCCATTGGTTAGATTACCTTTTCGATAAACAGACCGACGTTGGAACAGCTTTGTGGAACGAAATGGTGTCTCTCGGTGTGATGGACTAAAGTTGGTAAGATTGGCGCCTCGTAAAGCACGACACCGAATGCAGAAGGAATAATCCCGGTATCGACAGTATTTGCACAAAAATGGAGGTTACTTTTTTCCAAATTATTTGGTTAAAGTATAGCCTAAGCTGCATTGAATAATGACAAACTGTAGGCTGGCAGTTGGAAACAAAGTTTTCACTAAGTCTGTTTGGGCAAACAATTCAATGTCATGGTAGGAGCGAGTAACTGACCAGGGTGTAGTTAGATGTCGGCAAGTTGGTTATTTAGTACATGTACGCGTTAAGGTTTAAAGACTTTAAGTAAACATAAATTTAAAACTATTCTAAAACTAAAAATTATTGTGGTGATACAAAAAACGATTAAAAAAATTAAATAAACAAAACACTTGTTTAAATGTTGTTGGACTTCATGTGTGAAATTTAAATTATAATTTAATGTGAATCCAAAATAAATGATTGCCAAATCGATCTCTGTTCGTGTCTGCTTTCACCAATTATAATTATACTTTCTTCCGATGATATAACCGGTATGTTACGGCACACCTTGATACAGCTACGCGTTCCTACCAGCTGTACATTCGGGTCACCACTGACGAGCCGGTCACATTAACCCTAATTCAGAGCGGCACCGACTACAATAGAGCCAGAGAGACGGCACGCGAAGCCGTCACCCATGAGACGAGAATTCGACACTTCGATGCGCCGACCGGTGGTCATGCGTCCACTACTGATTGATCCAGTGGTCTTTTGATTCCGTTTCCTCTCAAGGTACTGGAATTATCTAGAAGAACTTTTTCTGGTGGTCCGAACTCGTGGACTACACTTACTAATGCTAGTAAGGGGAAAATATGTTTTACTCCACCCTACCCGCGGTGGGAGGGAGGGCATACCCATAACCATAGCAACGGTCGTGACTTCCCTTACAACGGTAACGGTTACCCTGGCAACCGCTTCGGTTATCTCAGCAATGCCTCTGATTGCTTCCCGGTTCCCTAGCAATGGTCGCAATTTCCTTAGAAACGCTTCTGATTATTTACCATTTCTTTAGCAACGGTTCCGCTTCACTTAGAAACGCTTCTGATTGGTGCCCGTCTACTTGAACACGAATCTGATTTCACTGACAACGTTTCCAGTTTCGTTTACAACGCTTCCTATCATTTTAGAAACGCTTCTGATTGGTTCCTGGTACTTTGGCATAGGCAGCTACGGTTCCTATCACTTAGTAACCTTTGAGATCACCTAAACAACCAATCAAATCACTTAAAAAACCTTGAAGACCGTCACCATTACCTTAAAAATCATCGAAAACACCTTAAAAACCATCAAAAACAAGCGTCAAAATTATCTTAAAAACCATCAAAATCTGAAAAAAGTGCCGTGAGAATCAATATTGCACAGTGCTGCACATGTGCTAATCAATACTGCACTACGCCTAGGCAGACTGCTCATGTGCAAATGTGCAAAATCAATAAATTCAAAATTTTGCGAAGTGCAATTATAATTGTGATCAAATTTGTTTTTAATATCATAGATTTTAAAGTTCAAAGTGGGACAGAATGCCCATATGTGGAATGCTCATAGGGTATAGAGATTCAAGGAAGCAAAATATCAAAAATCTGTTTGAACACGCATAGAAATCCATAGGTCGGAATATGATCTTACATTTTCGAAAAAATGCATGCCTATTGATTAATGACATATTGTGTATTATAGTGCAAAGTGGGTCAAATACACATTGGTATTAGAGACCGAAGGAAGCAAAATATCAAAATCTGCTTGACCACATGGAGCCCTAGGGAGTACCTCATATATGAATAGTTAGATTCCGCTTTAAAATTTTTAATGGGTTAAAAATTTCAAAAGAGTCATTTGTTGAAATGGAAAAGAGATAATCCTATCAGAGAAATTACCGATATCGCGTCTTTATCACGCCATGATTTATATTCAATTTGCGGACAGTTAAGAGGGATCTACCCGGTGGCGGGATGGCTGCGCCCGACTTATTTTTATATGAAACGCCTCAGTGAGGGCAACTGGGATGACAAAGTGGGAGAAGAGATAATAGAAAAAGTCAAGTTGGTGATGGGAAGAGTCGAGGAAACCGACCCGTGCAAGGGGGAATGGTTCATAAATAACTGTGGAGAAGGAATTTTATGGCACGACGCGAGTTCGATTGCGATTGGTGTTGTGCTCGAGGTCAAGGGTCAGACAATCGAAGATGCATCACGGTTAAGGAAAACAGACGACTCCCGCCATATAAATTTAGCTGAACTGGAAGCTGTAGTAAAAAGTTTAAACTTATATATTAAATGGGGGATGAAAAGGGTAATAGTTAAATCGGACAACAACTCAGTCGTATCCTGGATATCCACGGTGTTAGCGGATCGTGGGAAATTGTGTACAAGAGCGTTCAGTGAACTTGTTGCGGTCGAGAAATCAAATACATAATATAAAATACATATAATTATAAACATTAAGAAAAGGAATATAAAAAGAAAGACCCACGAGAATAATACATTTATTACGATCATTACAGATAAAAAAGATGGGTCCCAGGATCGTCTTTGATCATCCATATCAAGGGGGCAGCATTGTATCACAACTAAAAACAATAGATAAGGAAAATCAAACAAGTGAATTGAAAGCATACCCGATGAGAAGAACCAAATAACATAATAGGTCACTGGAATTGAACTGCCGAACCCCGGAAACGTTGGGAAAGAAGTTAATCGCTTTAAAAAAGAAAATAATTAATTAAAAAGAGACCAAAATGAATTAAATCACCTCTTGGACGACCCGTTGTTGTTTAGGGGTCACCCGACCCTCCACGTGTACCTTGTGACAAGACCAATCTCCGGGTGCGGCCCGCGAAGTCGTAGTATTTTCCTGGAGAGGGTTATATCCCTGAAAAGAAATATAAATTAATAAAAGAAAGACAAAGGCCAATTAACAAACAAAGCACGGTAAATAAAACTTACGATGAGTCAGGCCCACAAAGAAAGAACGACATCACGCGATGGATAGTCATCGGTGACAAAGGAGCCTTGTGACAAACAATCACTGTCTGAAGTCAGACACACGGCCTAACAACAACCCAGCTCGACAAATCAGGGTTCGAAAATGACTAGCTTGGCCAACCAGAAGCGGCCACGAGGAAAAGACACCCCGACAAATGAAATAGTGAGTGTTAGAAATACGATATTCACTCACAATTATTGACACAATTTTTTACGACTTTTGCAAATTTACTTGCACAATTCCTCACGATTTTACAAAATCTCACAACTTCGACCAAGTTAAAGAAATATACGGAACGTGTGACCAGGACTCGACGCGAAGACAACTACGAAGAAAGAAAGAAATCCCGACTAGGAGAAATACAGGACGAGCGAAACCGAGCAAAGTAACCTACTTGCGACGAGCGACCCACAGACGTTTGATCCGAGTAACAACCGACGAAGAAAGTAGCTGACGACCGAAACATTCAACCGGAATTTCGATTTGATTGTAAATTTTAATTTATTATGCCAGTTAATTACGACTACTAGTCTTTATCGATTAATAAACGTTTTGGTTAACATTATTACGATTTATTTTAGTTATCTTTTTATTATTTTTTTTATCATAGTTACTTAAGAAATTTTAATGAGTCGTTTATATAATAAGCACTGACCTTCCGTACCAGAGTAGGTTCAGTCCCGTCGCCGCCGTCACCGCTCCTCAGTGGGATGCCTCGAGGTATCATGCGTTTGAATACTCCGATAGAGCGCATAGAGGATCACCCAGTACCAGTGATTATCGACGTCGTTTCGATTTCGATTGAAGCGTTTCTTGGGGGGCTCTGTTTTGAATCCTTTCTCGACATCGTAGGGTCGCAAGTTCGTCCATACCGAGCGAGATAACCGCGAGCTCCGATCCAAACTCTAATTTGAATTCGATCGAGAATCATTTAGACTACTTAAGCAAAATATATTTTGGTGTGAATTTGGCTTATAGTTTTCACTTTTCCTTGAAGTTTTCTTTTGTGTTTTGTTTCAATTTTTATAAATATGATTTTATCGCTATCAGTAGTTTCAATTTTTATAGACATGTTTTGGTGTTATTACCGGGAATCTAATTCGTATTTTACGAATATAGTGGAACTCTAGGTATAACGTTGTTATTTTAAAAGAAAGTTTTACTAATTTGTTATGGTGACTTTAGTGTCAGTTATTATTGCGATAAAAAGAGTTTATTACGGTAATTAGTCCCGTTATTAAGATTCTGATCCAACAACAAGTTTCGATAATAGGATTTTTTTTGATTGGTACAGCTCTGTTAATAAATTCTTTTTATTTTTCGGTAAAATGAAATTAGTAATTAACTATCGATAGCTCAGATTTCTAAGACAATAGTGATGGGGTCACTTGGAAAATACTTGATTTTCAAAATAGATTATTCCCCAATTTCAGTTATTTAGTTAACTTTTATCTTTGGTTTTAAAACGGGATTTTATTAATATTAATTGGGTATTAGTTATCAACAGTACGATTTAAAGATTTTAAACGGTTTAGATAGTAAATAGGGATGTAATTTTCAATTACAAATAATGAATAGGGAATTTAGAGTCTCGATTTGGAAATTTTATTTACCGTGTTTTCAGAATTAGCCGTATAAACGTGATTAAGCTGACGCGTACGAGCTACAAGGAACGACAATTGAGTAAGGGTCATAAAAATGTAAATAAATACCTATTTTATGCGGTTGTCTCATAAGGGATTAAGCGGGAACCCTTCTCAATAAAAAATTATTTTAAAAGTTGAAAAAGTGTCTACCGGTTGCTATACCGTTGTATCAATAAAACAAATAATTTTTTTGGTTAATATTTTAATTTTCTAGCGTATTATAATCTAAAATGAGAGTAGATTTAATTTATCTCGTCAGTAAATATATTCTAAGTAAATTTTATAACCGAACGAGATACGAGCTTTTGTAATTAATTAATCCAATTTGACGACTAATTTTAAGTGATGAATTAAATGAATATTAGTAATAAATCTATCTCAAGCGGTTTATCTTGTGGGATTGTTTTTAAAAGAAACCGGTAAAGTAAAATAGAAGATGAGAATCTTATTAAAGCCTGATTTTCGCGGGTAATTCGACTATAAAAGTGTATAGTAAAATCGAGCTATAGAAGATTTACGGGTTAAGCGATTCATAAGCGCATCCATCGAATAATTGTAAGATAGATTTATGTAAAGCTGCTGTTGATCGTTCACTTGAAGGCGTCGATTAATAATAAAAATTATTAATGATTATATTTACGATTAAAATATTTTAAGAGTTAAGGTGAAAATGAATTTAATAGAGTTCCACAATTAAATTAGCGGTAAAAATCTCGATAGGTAAATGAACGTAATCCGAATTTATTTAATAAAATATTGCTTGCTGAGTGTTTTAGGAGTCGAGTTGACAAATAAAGTAACTACCGGATCGTTGTAAGAATTTTAACCCATGTTATTTACTGATCTATAAGTTGAAATCATGTGCGGACGAAAACTATTCTAATTTTCAGTTTTTATAGTGCGTTATTATCTCGAGTAGTAATCGTTTGGTAACGTCACTGACAAATTTGTTTTGACTTATTTCCGACTTTATAAGACTGTTGTGACGATTCCGATAATTTAGTTCCGCTACTGATAATTGCGAGTTATTCATCATAGAAGTTAAGGCATCGAATTATAGTTAGAAAAGAAAAATCATCCCCGAACGACACTCCGCTAGGTGGGGGACCCATAGCCCATCCCATCTTTATCCGAACCAACAGGCCCTTCAGACTCGGCACTGCCAGGCAGATGTCGAGCGAAAAGAGGCGTCCGACCCATAAATAAGTCTAGTACTTAAATGAGTGTTAAAATAGTCTGTAAGATAGTATAAACAGAAACCGGGTTGTGACTGACCCTTAATAGTCACTGGGGGCTCTGAGCGTGCAAAATTGCTACGATCAACTGGGTCGTGACAAACTGTTGATTAAAAGAAGATTGACGATCATTAAAGAGTTATGCCAAGAATATCAAATGGACGAGACGATTGAATTTGTGTACAGCGAGACGAATCGGGGGACGAGTTGACAAGAGTACCAAATCAAGTAAAACAGATTAATTGTTGTTTATTAATTTCAGGTATTCACGATAGTCTTGTGGAACTTCACAACAAATATCACCTGGGAGCAAGGAGGATGCGATACTTATGTAAAAAAATAAATATTGACATATCAAATACGGATATTAAAAATTTATTTTCTGATTAGATCGGAGGGTGCTGATTCGATTATCTCGGAAATAACAAGTGAATTTTCTGAACGCGGTGCGCCTCTAGAAATACTAATCGATAATTATAGTTCGTTCCATTCAGATGATTTTATTAGGTTAATGAACAAATGGAATGTTGAAATTATTTATCGGGCCGTTAATAGACCAAATTGCAACAGTATTATTGAGCGAAATCATAGAACGGTCAACAGAATAGCATGTCGTTCTAATATAGACATTTTAGAAGCAGTATGGTGGTACAATAATACTCCTTTTCACAATAAGCAGCCGCCGAGTCTGAAGATGTATAATTATATACCAACTGGATTAGAATCACTAAGAAAGACAGTTAGAACGCAGAACGTAGAGCTGTCTAAATTTGTAGAAAACCAACTGGTGTGGATAAAACCGAATCAAAGTACACCTTGTACACGACAGTGGATAAAACGATTAGATTCGGTAAAGTTTTTGATTAATAGTAATGGTTTTTGTAGACAGCGATATGTTGCGGATATTAGACCGCGACAACCGGATTAAGCACCGGCGCCGAGTCTAGAGTTCGGGAATGATGATGACGGCGAGTCGGCAGAAGAGAGAAATCAGGAACCTGAAAGAGTACGACCACGAAGGGAAACACGCCGACCAGCCTACCTCGATGATATTATTGTTAATGGAGATTCGAGTGTGGACGAATCTGGTGGAGTTGTAGTGGAGAATTATTAAAAACAAATAGATCAATTTGTTTTAATTCTCTGAAATCAGCAATAGAGTTTTATTTGAAATAAACATTCACGTATTAACTCTTGTTTATTATTTTCTTAGATAACAAATTGTTTGATACTATTGAGAATACAAAACGGTTGTATGGGTGAGGTATAGTAATCCGAGTGGGCAATAAACGCGTGTACATAGATGATCGATAACTAAATGAAGGGAAGCTAGGAAGATGCAGTTTTTGGGGAGAGTCATTATTGGGAGGGAATGCGATTATTGAATGTAATAGGTGGGGATATGATAACAGTATGTCGACGGGGTTAGTGCTTAACGACATTTTTGGAATGGTTACAACTTTAATCGTAAATTACGAGTAAAAATCCGGCTTTATAAATTCTAGAAAAATCAAGATTACTATAAAATTTGTTAGTAGAAAAATGAATGGTAATAATAAAATTGATAATAACGAACATGATCAATGTCTGCCAAATCTTATTTTTCGATTAAATAACCAAACAGAATTATTTTTATATCTTTCTATGATAGTATAGTTAGAATACCAAGTTTGTAATGACAAATAATGTTTGTAAAAATACTATTAATAATAATAATCTTTATATGTATTGTTCACATTGCTTTTTAAATAAACATCGAATACGTAGATCATATTAAATGTGGTAAAATGGGATTAAAGTATTTATTTTTCAGAGTTATAATGATGAGTTAGTTAAAAGTTTTTATTCTGCAAAGAATTCATAGATTTTGTTTAATTTAAAATTTTAACAAAATAAAGAAGTTCAAATGTAATTAAATAAATATAAAACCAAAACAAGTCTGGATTAATTAAAATCCATATATTTGGTTTGTTGACAACCATATTCGCCTCGATCACAGCGAGTGTGTAGATTAAATTAATGTTGATAAATTAATGTCAAACTTAGTACATTTTCGGTAAAATATTCAAAATATATAATACAGTGAAAGCCGCTTAATAGGACCAGTAAAAATCGGTTAATGGGACCACTCATGAAACTGTTTGACCCTTCAAACAACATGAAAAATGTGTTTTTAGCGTAGGTCATACACCAACTCCAATCAACATATACATACACACGTAACAAAGAAGCAGGTCTTGGCTGAATTTGAATTTACTGTATTTGCTCTTATCTCCTTAGCTGCAGAGAGCACCTGCTACATTTGTAGCACACACACAGGACACAGCAAGAGGAAAAGTATCCTGCAAGCAAACGTACAGTTAGTGGCGGTAGCCCCATACACTTACCATCCCAGGTACGCATGTGTGTGTGTCGCCTAACTCGACATCAATCTTGCTAGAGCACAATGGGGAGGTTTGCAGACTGGCTGCTGACGAGAGCTGCAGCAAGCTCACACCCTCTTATGAAATCGTCACCACCAACTTCTCTCTTGTAGCAACTCGAAAAGTGTACTTTGTCAAAAAATAACACCACTTCGCTTAATCGGACCAGTTATGCTTGGTGCAAATGTGGTCCTATTAAGTGGCTTACACTGTAGTTCTTAAATGACTTTTTAAATAACTTTTGGATAATAATTAAAATATTTTAGTAATATTAATTTTATAAAACTGTTTTTCGATGGTCGCTACTGTTCGATTATGGATGGCAGTAATTTTAGACAACATCTATTATATGTAATATGGTAAACGATACTTGAGTATAAATAATAGCGATTTCAATGATAAAATTAAGATGGCAATATTCTCTAAAATAATAGTGGATTGTAATAATATTGAACTATAGTAATGTCTTGGTATTTCCATATAATACTCTAATAAATATATTTATATCCATAGAGGAATATAAAACTATTAATGAGGTGCGGTTTACCCCGAAGTATGAACAATGGTGTTGGTTACCGCATAGACTTAACTTGGTCTCTGAATCTTGACAGACTATTTAATATTATGGAAATATTATTGAAATGTTATTATTGAAGTACACGAAATCGTATGGCATTAAAAAACGGTACTTCAGATCTGATTCCGATTTAGTGACGTGATCGAGGAACGAAATGTCTTTCTGTACATATGACTAGTTTATATGGATCTCGATTTAAAAGCTATAAACTGTCGTAAATTATATTAACTGATATTAATTAAATTAAATTATATTAATTATATTAAAACTAAAATTCATCCTCGTATAGGAATTGGTCGATCATGTGTTTCCGCAAATAAAAGACTGTAAGCATAAAATTTCATGTCAACATTGAAGTAACGTCTAATGAGGAATTCACCCTAAATATGACTTGAACGAAAAAGGAGAGGTAGAGCGTACCGAAAGTTTTAATATCGACAAGCACTGTGGACGAAGCTCACAATTAAAATCAATGTGTGAGATATAAATTGAAGTTAAAATCATATTCAAACTTCTTGATAGCATGACGAGAAAATTAAAAGGATAAAAATGCTAAAAAAATAATATCGTTTGAAACTGAGAACCTTCTGGAGGTGACGCAGGCCAACCGCAGAATGCGAGGAGCACGCGGGTTGACCGACGTTTACTTCCTTGAGGCTCTCTTCGTCCTACTCAATTAATAGACTCGTACAATAAAATATGTAAACAATGGTATGGTACAATATCAACCCATAAAGGCACTGCAGTTACCAGTCGGGCAAAACCCGTTACTAGTTCGCATCCGAAGGCGCTCGAAAGCGCATGAAACTTGTTGACATGCATAGAGGAGGCGTGTCTGTTCCCGTAAGCAATAAGAAAATAATGAGTAATCATCGAGAGACGTTCAAAGCGTGTAAGAGTTGCCGTTGAACTATAAAAACGGATGGGGGCTCAAAGCCCACGAAAATGTTGCTGAGAGGAGGGAACACGACATAAACTTAGTTGTTTCTATGGGATTAAATGTTTTGGTATTAATTTGGAATAATTAGTGTAAAGGACAGGTTCATTCTTTAAATTTTTGAAATAATTAATTTTATAAATAATCTCTAAAATAAGGAAATATTTAAAATCAAAAGTTTTCTAAACAGTTATAACTAAAAAATATCTTTAATTAATTTTAAAGTTATTTTCATAAATAATTGAATTTTAATTGTATTGTTTTAATTGTTTTGCATTTATTTTAAAAATTATTCTGAAGAATAACTTTATGAAATTTTTGTTGTCAGACATGTAATAAAAAAAGATAATTTTAAATTTAGGTCAGTTGGAAATTCTGCCAATTAAAATTCGATAAATAATTAATAAAAAAATATATATAGCAACTGCCATTAAAAATTTTAAAATTAATGAATCGATATCAAATAATAATAAATTTAAATATTGCTTAAATTAAATATTTTTGTATTTTAAATTCATAAATTGTATTTTAAATAATAACAATTGTATTTTAATTTCGTAAATTGTATTTCAAAAATATAGACATGTAAAACAATTGAAACGAATAAATAGTTAAAATAATTCTAGATAATGAAATGTTTTTTTTTAAAAAAATTGAAATATTGATAATAAATAAAACATATTTGTCTATGTTTTTCAGTAATTTATGTAAATTTTTATATATACATTCTTACAAAACCTATAAATAGTTTACACACTACATATAGATTATAGCCTAAGGCAACCTGCCTAGGCGTAGTGCAGCCTAGTGCTACATATAACACATATATTGCATTTACTTTGATGAATTAAGTCTCAATGTGATATATAACCATAATATAATAATATAAATAGATAATAATATAACATGTAAAACATCATAGAAACATTTGAACTATATTGACTGTGTTGTGAATCACTATATGATTACAACTTGTGATCATATATTATGTAACAATAATATATATGTATATAATGTACGATATGTATATAACCATAATATACTAATATTAATGTTTGATATTGTGATGATTCTTCAGTAAATAGTTGCTGATATACATAGTGATTGTATATATATAACAATAATATAATACATATGTAACAAATGTATATTAAAATGTTTACTTTTTGGAAGGTTGATATGATGATTTTGATGGCTGTTGAGGTAAATTTGATGGTTAATGGTATATTTGATAGTTGATATGATGATTTTGATGGTTGTTGAGGTAAATGTGATGTTTGATGGTATGTTTGATGGTTGTTGAAGTATATTTGATAGTTGATATGGTATATTTGAAGGTTGATATATGGCTGATAAGGTATATTTGATAGTTGATATGGTGATTTTTATGGTGGTTAAGGTAAATGCGATGGTTGATGATATGGTTGATAAGGTACTTTTGATGTTTCATATGGTAAATTTGAAGGTTGATAGCATGATGGTAATGTTTGATAATGTACTTCTTTCAGTACTTTCTATATTATTCAGCATTTTCTGTATTTTTTACATGTTCAGCTGAGTATTGATATGATGAATGCAATACGTTGACATGATGGATGCAATACGTTGACATGATGGATGCATGAAGATATCACCTTGGATACGATCACGTTTTGAATGGTTGATAACATATTATAATATCATAATATAATACATACCTATAATATAATATTTGCACACATAATGTTCATATGTTCGAAAAAGCACTACGTATTGATTTTTCAAAAATCTAAGATCATATTCTGACTATTCATATAGGAGTTACTATCCATGTGTTCAAACAGATTTTTCATATTTTGCTTTCTTCACCTTATATACCCTATGAAGGTTCTCTCTCACTTTACACTATAAAACACAACATCTCAATAAAGCACTATTTATTGATTTTTTCGAGAATCTAAGATCATATTCCGTCTATTTACCTATGAGTTTCTATCCATGTGTTCAGAGAGATTTTTGATATTTTGCTTCCGTGGACCTGTACACCCTATGAGAGTTCGACACCACTTTACACTATATAATATTAAAACATGAATATATTGCACTTTGTACAATTGTGAACTTATTGATTTTGCACACTTGTACTAAGCCTAGTCAGACTGCATAGGTTACATATGTGTAGTATTGATTAGCACATGTGCAGCTTGCCTAGGCTTAGTGAGTATTGTTTTTTTCACTTTTTTGTGTAATTTTGATGGTTTTTACATGTTTTCCATGATTTTTAAGGTGTTTTCGACTGTTTATATATATATATATAATCTAGAACTGATAATGGCATTTTTTATAATAATGAAAAGAAAGGCCATTTTTTAATATTAAATTTATTCCCCATACAAACGCGTTTCACCATTTCGGCATCTTCAGTGCAATGAAATAAAGTGATTAATTGCTATTTATATAGTTGAAAAACTATTATGTCATACGTCTCAAAAACATGCTTTTTTTTCTTTTTTTTAAAAAAAAAGAAAAGTATTTTTAATGATATTTTAAAAAACTTTAATATGATTAGATGAATCACCTTGCACGTTTAAGCATGGTTTATGATGCTTTATTAACAATGCTTCGGCAATAATCCTTTCATAATTTGTGTCAAAATTATTAAAATTACTTTAAAATCATTATTGTAATCCATAAGATTACCTTTACATCTTTTAATATGGCTCAATATCGAAATATTTCTACTCGATTGAGTATGTTCAGCAATTCTAGTGCGGAGATGACGACTTGTCTCTCCAATGTACAAGGCTTCGCACTTGTGACATTTGAATTGATAAACTAGATTTGCCTTAATACACAAAGGAGTTTTTGATTTCTTAGAGAAATAATTTTTGTTAGAGAAAATAATTTGTTAGAGAAATATTTCTCTAACAAATCAAAAATCTAGTTTATCAATTCAAATGTCACAAGTGTACAAGCCTTGTATACGAAGCCTTGTACATTGGAGAGACAAGTCGTCATCTCCGCACTAGAATTGCTGAACATACTCAATCGAGTAGAAATATTTCGATATTGAGCCATATTAAAAGATGTAAAGGTAATCTTATGGATTACAATAATGATTTTAAAGTAATTTTAAATAATTTTGACACAAATTATGAAAGGATTATTGCCGAAGCATTGTTAATAAAGCATCATAAACCATGCATAAACGTGTAAGGTGATTCATCTAATCATATTAAAGTTTTTTAAAATATCATTAAAAATACTTTTCTTTTTTTTTAAAAAAAGAAAAAAAAGCATGTTTTTGAGACGTATGATGTAATAGTTTTTCAA